>CAUYPK010014377.1:0-10327 GCA_963574355.1 Loris lydekkerianus
GCTGCAGTCATCAGCTGTGTCAGCCCTCCTGGGCCCACCCTATTCTTTGTCTCTTGTGTGTTTTGTGCATCTTGAATCCTCACTTCCCACCATTCCCACTCAGGTTAGCTCTCAATCCTTGCATTGGTTTGCAAGAAAAAAGATAATTTATTCAACAATTGATGCCAGAACAAAGGGAAACTCACATTAAAAAACAAAACAAACAAACAAACAAAAAAAAAAAAACTACACACAGCTTCATCTTACACAAAAAAGAAATCACTTAAAATTATAATAGATTGTAAATACAACATGTAAAATTATAAAATTTCCAGAAGATAATATAGGAGAAAATCTAAATGACCTTTGGTTTGGTAATGAGTTTTAAGTACAATTTGAAAAGCACAATCTATTAAAGAAAACATTGTTAAGTTGGACTTCATTAAAATTCTAACCTTCTGCACGAGTTCTCTCTCTTTTCTATGTGAAGACAAAGTAGCTGCCTGAACCCAGAGGAGGGCCCTCACCGGAACACAACGTCCATCCTGCAGAATTGTGACAAATACATGTTTGTTGTTTAAGCCAATAAAGCAATAAAGGAAAGAAAATTCAAAATTGCTGTTCTTTGAAATTCATTGCCAACAAAATGAAAAGACAAATGAGAATCTGAGAGAAGATATTTGCAAAACATATATCCCTTAAAGATATGGTATACAATATATACCAACTCAACATGAGAAAACAACAGCTCAATTAAAAAAAGACAAAATATCTGAACTGATACCTCATCAAAAAAGATATACAGATGGCAAAAAAGCATAGCAAAAGAAGCTCAGTATGATTCCATTATGGAATTGCAAATGAAAACAGGAAAGACATATCACTATAAATTTATTCAAACAGCCAAACACCAAATCAGTGACATCATCAAGTACATGGAAAGATGTTGAAAAACAGGAAGTCTCATTCTTTGATGGTGAGAATGTAAAATGGTACAGACGCTTTGAAAAACTGTTAACAGTGTTGTATAAAACTACGCACATGCTTAACATGCAATCAGCAATTGCACTCCTAGGTACTTACTCAAAAGAGTAGAAAACTTATGTCCTCATAAAAGCCTGGATACAAGGGTTTATAGCAGCTTTATTCATAATTGCCAAAATTTGAAGCAATCAACATAGGCCAATGGATAAATGGACTGTGGGGCCCCATACAATTAAATATTATCCAGTAACAAAAAGAAATAAGCTATACAGCATGAAGATATGGAAATTGACCATATCACTATGTAGAAAAAAGCCTGTCTAAAATTGTTAGATATTGTTATGATTTAAATTACTTGGCGTTCTGGAAAAAGCAAAAGGTAATGTAGTGAAAAGATAAGTCGTTGCTGGGGCCTTAGAGATTGGGGAGAGGAAAAGAAAGATGAATAAGTGGAGCACAGGGAAATTTTAGCACAGTGAAACTATTTCATCTGAAACTGTAATGGTGGATATACGACATTATGTGTTTGTCAAACCCATAGAACTGGGTGGCACCTGTTGCTCAGTGGGTAGGGCATTGGCCCCATATATGCAGGGTGGCAGGTTCAAACCCAACCCGGTCAAACTGCAGCAAAAAAATAGCTGGACATTCTGGCAGGCACCTGTAGTCCCAGCTACTCTGGAGGCTGAGGCAAGAGAATTGCCTACGCCCAGGAGTTGGAGGTTGCTGTGAGCTGTGATGTCACAGCACTCTACACTCTACTGAGGGCTATGAAGTGAGACTCTGTCTCTGCAAAACAAAAACAAAAATGAACAACAACAAAAAAATAGAACTACACAACACAAAGAAGAAACCCTAATATACTTCAGTTAATAATAACGTACCTATATTAGTTCAACAATATTACAAATGTACCACATTAATGCAAGATGATAATGAGGGAAACTGCATGGGAGAGTGGGGAAATAATATATGAGGATTGACTTTCACTCAGTTTTTCTCTAAAACTTCCCTACAAGTAAAGTCTATAAACTGAATAAAAAATAAACAAATGAACTCAAATACCATCAAAAAATAATAATAAAATCAAAGTGGTTGACTTTATTATTGAGAAAACTTTCCTACCTGCTGGAGCAATTATCCCAGAGAATTTAGGATTTATTGTATAGCAGTGATTTATTTCCAAATGATAAAAATTAAAATTGAAAAAGTAGAGAAATGTTATTGGAATGCTTTGTACAGCACCATATTTTTGTAGTAGAAATGAAATCTTTTGGCTTCTCAGATTTTTTTCTTAAGTTTTAGTGTTTTAAAGCTTTTAGAAAACATGGTTAATTTTTTCAAGGTATGAATCACTCTAAAGTTAATACAGAATGATCCTAGAGTAATGTAACAAAGGTAATTAAAGTATTTTAGAGTCAAAGTGCCTTTAAAATGTCTCATTTAATCAGGATAATCCTAGGAAGCATTGTTTCTCTCATCGCTTTAAGGTACAGGATAAACTTCTATACTCGCAAGACCCCATAATATAAAGGCTGAAATGAGATTGAAGTTGATTAATCTGTCATGTAACACATCCGAGTGAGTGGAGTAATTTTTGTCATAATTAATGTTTCTCTTCTCTGAGTTTAGGGTGGTTGTTTTGGCTCCTGCCGTCATATTTACATTGTAAAAACTGGCAGGAAGAAACAGGTGGAAACCAGGTTATAGCTTTCATGTGAATTCTGACGTGAAACCATCTGGTCCTGAGCTTTTCTTTTTAGGGAGGTTTTGTATGTATTCATATATTCTTAAGGGATAATTTTTGGCTCAGGACTACTTTCCTTTTTTTACTGTCTTAAATATCAATACACACCTATAAATATTCACACATATTTTTATCCCTTGTCATGATTAACGGGCAATTCTAATTCTTCTAACCTGTGTAAATGTTTTAAGAGTACTTTTTAAAATCTTTATAAGTAAATAATTATGTTAACTCAGTTCTTTCTTCAGGCTTCCTCAAGCAACTCTGATCAACATATACTCATCTAAACCTATAAGTTTTTATACATGTGGTTTTCATTGGTTACATGTTTTCCCTTCTATGTATTAAATTATCCACGCATCTACGCAGTGCATAAGTTTTGCCTTCTAAGTATATTGCAGAGGTCTATATTTCAAAATTAGAATATGAAAGTGAGAATTTGGAGGGATACAATTTAAATATCTAGGTGCAAGTAAATTAAGTCCTTGTAGTTTAATTCAACAAATATTTATCAAGTCCCTTCTATACCTATTTTGTATACCAAGGAACCCAAAGATAATAAAGTAAAAGATCTTCACCCCAAAAGAGTATGTAACAGTGACACATAAACTTTTTGTCCTCAGCCAATTTAAGCAAGGCAAAAGATTACCTACTTTATCCATTTCCAGATTCTAGTGGCAAGAGCACTCGGGGTTCAAAGTTCCTGAACATGCAATTATAAAAAATTATAATCCATTTTAACAATAAGAATATGGATCATTCACTTTTTAAACACCTTTATCTAAGTATAATTTAAGGCCACAAAATTCACTCATTTTAGGTGTACAATTTGATAATTTTTAATTAATTTGCAGAGTTGTTGCAACCATCACCATAATCTAGTTTTACAATATTTCCATCAAGATCATTCATTTTTGAATGAGCACAGCAGTTTAAGAGCACAGATTTTAGAATCAGAATTCCTGGCTCCCTAACTTACTAGCTGCATGACATTGAGCAAGTTGTTAAAACTTTCTCTGCTATATTTTAGTTTTTTCTCATCTAAAATACATGGGTAATCACAGTACTTAACTTCATAGTATTGTTCTGAGAATCAAATAAATTAATATATATGTAAAGCACTTGGAACAGTCCCTGGCAATAAGTAAGTCTTCAATAAATAATTCCTATTGTTACTATTATATGCTTTAAATTTAGTTACTGGGCCTTTGTTCATGCTGCTGGCCACATCTGGAAAACCTTCTCCACCTCCCCAAATGTCTTCCAGGGTTTTACTCCCAATGTGAGGCCTTCTCCAATTATTCTGATGACTTCTCACCCCACATGAGCTTTACCTTGGCACTCCTATGGCTCCTACCCAACAAATCTTCAACCTAACTTGAGTTTCATTTGTATTTCCCCCCCCACCTTGCATCTTTTACAATTCTTTCATTATAAACTTCATTGTAATTAATCTATATCCACTTTAAAGATTGTGTTTATATAACACATTCTCTTCTGGGCAGAATAGGGAAATACTTAACCTTCACATTGGTCCCATTCAGGCTTGAGCAACAGTTGTTATATTTGCATCATGGGGTTGCTTATGTTAGAAGTGCTGATAGGAGCCAGGCACAGTGGCTCATGCCTGTAAACCTAGTACTCTGAGAAGGCAAGACAGGTGGCTTGCTTGAGCTCAAGAGTTTGAGACCAGCCTGAGGAAGAGCAAGACTCATCTCCACCAAAAATAAAAAAATTAGCTGGACATTTGGTAGGTGCCTGTAGTCCCAGCTACTCGGGAGGCTGAGTCATGAGGATTGCTTGAGCCCAAGAGGTTGAGGTTGCTGTGAGCTATGACAACACAGGGTATTCACAACCCCAGGGCAACACAGTGAGATAGTGTCTCAAAAAATAAATAAATAAATAAATAAATAAATAAATAAATAAATAAATAAATAAAAGAAGAAGAAGAGAAGTGCTGGGAGGATAATTTAGTGTGTTAGGGAAGTTTGGGAAAGAGAGCATTCCTGCATAAGACATTGTGATTAGAGAGAAGCAACTTGGGAGAAACAGGAGGAGGCATGCAAGACCTGTGGGAGTAGAGAATTGGAATAAGTTTCCAACAGAGGATTTTAGAAATTAATGCAGATTGTTTAGTAAGCCAATGACTAGGTGGTGTATTAATCCAGTTGAAGCTGCGTTGCCCTTAGCATGGAACAATGTGGGTCCCCCTATATTTTTGCAAAAGAAAATATAAACTAAATAGTAAAAGGAAAAAAAAGTGTGTGTTGATAGCAATCATTTATACAATTCGTCACAATCATGAATAATATCTTTAAACATGAAAGGGTTTTTTTCTTGAGTTTTGCTCTTGACACCTAGATGTTTCCTTTAACTTTCATTTCTTAAGTAAATCTACACAAATATATCCATCTTTGTTGCATTATTATGCAAGTTTTTCTTGGTGGGAATTCTGGTTTTCTTTTTGGAAGCACTGGCTTCTGTATTTTGTTTTCTCCAGGTAGCCTGAATGATAAACATGAATTTGGTGAATTACTAAACAAAGAAAAGCGACTTGCGGGAAATACGAATAAGTTTCTAAAACTTTTTTTTTCAATGTGTACCCCATGGAATATTATGCAGCCTTAAAGAAAGATGGAGACTTTACCTCTTTCATGTTTACATGGATGGAGCTGGAAAATATTCTTCTTAGCAAAGAATCTCAAGAATAGAAGGAAAAGTATCCAATGTACTCAGCCCTACTATGAAACTAATTCATAGCTTTCATATGAAAGCGATAACCCTATTACAGCACAAGATTATGGGGAAAGGGGAAAGGATAAGGGAGGGAGGGGAGAGGGAAGGATGGGTGGACGGACCACACCTATGGTACACATTAGAAGGGTACAGGTGAAACTTACTAAAAGCAGAATATAAATGTCTGAACACAATAACTAAGAAAATGCCATGAAGGTTATGTTAACTAGTTAGATGAAAATATTTCAAACTGTACATAAAACCAGCACATTTACCCCATGATTGCATTAATGTGCATAGCTATGATTTAATTTAAAAAAAAAAATGTAGTGAGACAGTGCTTAGGCTTATGTGATGCATTAGTGAAGTAGAATTTTGGAGTTGCTCTTGGTATTGGCCTTGATGAGAATCCTTTGCAACTATGCAAAACACCACATGAATGAAATAGTTAACTGGAAATAACTTGAGCTATGCATTTGCTAGCATTAAAGCAAATGTAAGTCCTAAACATTGATGGAAGGGTCCATACATATTTTTTCTCTTGTGTTGCTATTGCTATCTAGACGTTTCTCTATTTCTCTATAGTAATTAATTTTAAAAACCTTTACATTCTTTTTTTTTTATTGTTAAATCATAGCTGTGTACATTAGTGCAATCGCCTGTACCCATTCTAAGATGCACCATAGATGTGGCCCCACCCATTACCCTCCCTCCACCAACATTCTTGGTTTTATTAAAAAAAAAAAAAAAAAGGATAAACATTCAGTTAGCAGTCACTAAAAATAGTGATTACTGAATTTAAAATACAATGCTTCATCTCCTTGAAAGGAGACTGAGAAGGACAATATCCCCATACACTAATATGGAGTTCATGGTCTTACATTTGAGCAACTGTCTTGCTGACATCGTATATTATCTGGCCTTATTATTCTTCTGTCACATTTTTCCTATTTTCTTCTCTGTGTGTATGTTAGAATCTGTGTACCCCTGCTGTCCTGAAGTTTTATGAAATATAGCTTAGTTTAAGTCTTTTTCATTCTTTCCAGATGAGTCCTTTGCATCTGGAAAGTCATGTTTTTACAGATCTAAGACCTTTTTATTTGTTGTTGGTAACTACTTCTTACCTAAATGCATCCTCCCTCCCCTATTATTTTCTGTTTCTAAAGCTTCCTTATCAAATATTGCATGCACCCTAAATTGACCCTTTAAGTTTCCTAACTTTTTTTTCTTTTGTTCTACTCTCTAGAAGATTTCCTTGATTATATTTCTATCTACTCTCTAGGAGATTTCAACACTCTCAGGGATTTACCAAGCCATCCCCCGCCTAATACCACTTATTTATCATCCAAGAGCTCTTCCTTGATTTCTAAATACTTAGGGGTTTTGTTTGATTTTTTTTTTAGCAGGATTCTACTTTAGTTTCCTGGTGTATTATTCTCATTTCTCTCTGAGAGTATTAGTTGTTTTTTTTTGAGACAGAGTCTCACTATCTCACCCTCAGTAGAGTGCTGTGGTGCCACAGCTCACAGCAACCTCAAACCCTTGGGCTTAAGCAATTCTCTTGCAGCCTCCCAAGTAGCTGGGAGTACAGGCACCTGCCACAACACCCAGCTATTTTTTGTTCTTCTTTAGCTGGCCTGAGCAGGGTTTGAACCCGCCATCTTCGGTGTATGTGGCTGGTGCCATAACCACTATGCACCAAGCTCCTCTCTGAGAATATTAATTATAGGAGCTCTTTTTCTGGTAAAATTTCTTCAGTTTCCTATATTATCTCTTTGTGCTCTGAGTTATTTATTCTGTTTCCTTTAGTCTCCATATTTCATGTCAGAGGATTTCCCCAAATGTCTGGTGATCCCTATCTACCCATGAATATTTAAGAGTAAAGCACCAAAAAGCAAATTAGAAACTATACCAAGGGTCAAAATCATTTTCTGTAAAGGCCAGATAGTAAATAATTTAGGTTTAAGGACCACATACTCTGTTGCAACTACTCAAGTTATAGAGCAACAATACTCACAGATGATACATCAATGAATAAGCAAGGCTGGGGGTGGAGACAAGATGGCTGACTGAAGCCAGCTTTCCACAGAGGCTGCCATCCAGAAGGAGAGTTAAAGGACAGAAATTTAGCAAGTAACCTGGTGGATTAGAGCTGCACCAAGAGAGAAAGTTGAAGAACGCACATCAACCCCGCCGAGGTGAGCTGCGACCCCAAGGATACAAACAAAAGTTACAAAATCCATCACCAAGCGGATGGGAGTCCCCTCCCCCATGAGAATGGCTCTGAGTGCCCCACAAACAAATGAGCAGAGTTTAAAGGTCAAGTGTCTCAGGTTACAAAATCAACATTCATAAATCAGTAGTGTTTATATATACCAACAATAGTCAAGCTGATAAAACAGTTAAGGATTCTATTACATTCACAGTAGTGCCAAAGAAGATGAAATGTTTGGGAGTTTATCTAACAAAGGACATGAAAGATCTCTACAAAGAGAACTATGAAACTCTAAGAAAAGAAATAGCTGAAAATGTTAACAAATGGAAAAAACATACCATGCTCATGGCTGGGAAGAATCAACATTGTTAAAATGTCCATACTACCCAAAGTAATATACAATTTTAATGCAATCCCTATTAAAGCTCCACTGTCATACTTCAAAGATCTTGAAAAAAATAATACTTTGTTTTATATGAAATCAGAAAAAAACTCGAATAGCCAAGACATTACTCAGAAATAAAAACAAAGCAGGAGGAATCACGCTACCAGACCTCAGACTAGACTATAAATCGATAGTGATCAAAACAGCATGGTACTGGCACAAAAGCAGAGAAATAGATGTCTGGAACGGAATCGAGAACCAAGAGATGAATCCAGCTACTTACCGTTATTTGATCTTTGACAAGCCAATTAAAAACATTCAGTGGGGAAAAGATTTCCTATTTAACAAATGGTGCTGGGTGAACTGGTTGGCAACCTGTAGAAGATTGAAACTGGACCCACACGTTTTACCATTAACTAAGATAGACTCTCACTGGATAAAAGATTTAAACGTAAGACATGAAACTGTAAAAATACCAGAAGAGAGTGCAGGGAAAACCCTTGAAGGAATCGGTCTGGGAGAGTATTTTATGAGGAGGACCCTCCGGGCAATTGAAGCAGTTTCAAAAATACACTACTGGGACCTGATCAAACTAAAAAGCTTCTGCACAGTCAAGAACACAGTAAGTAAAGCAAGCAAACAGTCCTTAGAATAGGAGAAGATATTTACAGGTTATATCTCTGACAAAGGTTTTCCACAGAGAACTCAAACGTATAAGCAAGAAAAGAACAAGTGATCCTATCACAGGCTGGGCAAGGAACTTGAAGAGAAACTTCTCTGAAGAAGACAGGCACACGGCCTACAGACATATGAAAAAATGCTCATATACCAAACACAATATTGACTTGCAAAAACTATTAATTCACTTCGTGGTTGCTAAATAAGAAAATTTTTCTATGTTTGGTAGTATATTTCTAAAACTCATAAGATCTGTGATTATCAGAGATTATATCATTCTAAATTTTAACAATTTAAAAGTATATATGATTCTCTAAAAAAAAGATAATTAAAAGAGCACATATAGCAGGTTTTTCCCATTAAAAAATTCAAGGAGTTCTATAAAATAAAAGCAATTAAAAATTTTTTTATCTGACAAATTATATTCATAATTCTCAATAGTATCCCAGAGAAGGAAGGATTCACTAAGTGACTAATTTTCACAGACTTACCTCAAATTTGTGGAGTAATGCACAGGACACTATAAAACATTCCTCCATGGAAAGATTTTACATACTTGATAAAAAGAAACATGAGCTCGTACTCTACAAACCATCTATCACTAATATAAAATTTCTCATTAAAAGAAATTACATTGAGAAATTAATTTGAGAAATTACATTTTAATCCTATACACAATATTTTTGCTTTAATAAGATCACATTTGTCTTCTATTATCAATGGTCATGATTATTAATTCAAATCGAAGTCTTCCTAAAAGAAATTGCTCTCAAAACATAACAATGGCTGAAAAACAAATTGTAGTGGTTTCGTTTTCCTTATAACTTTGCCTCAAAATCAGCAAGATCTTGAAAAATATCTGTAATAATGAAATCTTCAATTTTCTGTCACAACTGAAAAAGATAAAACCTAAGAAAACTGATGCATTAAAAAAATGCTCATCATCCTTAATCATCAGAGAAATGCAAATCAAAACTACTTTGAGATATCATCTAACTCCAATAAGATAAGCACATATCACAAAATCCCAAGACCAGAGATGTTGGCGTGGAGAAAAGGAAACACTTCTACACTGCTGGTGGGAATGCAAATTAATACATTCCTGTTGGAAAGATGTTTGGAGAACACTTAGAGATCTAAAAATAGATCTGTCATTCAATTCCTTAATTCCTCTACTAGGTATATACCCAGAAGACCAAAGATCACATTCTAACAAAGATATTTGTACCAGAATGTTTACTGCAGCCCTATTCATAATTGCTAAGTCATGGAAAAAGCCCAAGTGCCCATTGATCCACGAATGGATTAATAAATTGTGGTATATGTACACCATGGAATATTATGCAGCCTTAAAGAAAGATGGAGACTTTACCTCTTTCATATTTATATGGATGAAGCTGGAACATATTCTTCTTAGTAAAATATCTCAAGAATGGAAGAAAAAGTATCCAATGTACTCAGCTCTACTATGAAACTAATTTATTGCTTTCACATGAAAGCTATAACCCAGTTACAAGGTAAGAATAGGGGGAAGGGGGAAGGGGGAAAGGGAGGGGAGGGAGGGGGAGGTGGGCAGAGGGAGGGGGATTGGTGGGATTACACC
>CAUYPK010014379.1:0-17860 GCA_963574355.1 Loris lydekkerianus
AATTGATTATGATGTGTCTGGGGGATGTCTTATTCGGGTTGAGTCGTGCTGGAGTTCTGAAACTGTCTAGCTGAATTTCAGAATCTCTTGGCATGTCTGGAAAGTTCTCCCTCATAATCTCATGGAGAAGAGACTCTGTGCCTTGTGAAGCCACTTCATCACTTTTGGGGATCCCTATAAGACAAATGTTGGTTTTCTTTGAATTATTCCAGAGCTGAGAGAGTGATCTGTTTTTGCCCTCCATTTCTCTTCTTCTTTGAGAGTTTGGGAGCGTTCGAAAACTTTGTCTTCAATGTCGGAAATCCTTTCTTCTGCTTGCTCCATTCTGTTACTGAGAAATTCTACTGTGTTTCTCAGATCTTTGAGGGATGCAACTTCTTGTCTCAGTGTGTCAAAATCATTGGTCATTTGGTCTTTGAATCCGTTCAATTCTTGAGATAACTTTTGGAATTCTAATTCGATCTTATTTGCTATCCAGATCCTGAATTCAATTTCTGACATCTCAGCTATTTGTTTGTGAATGGGGTCTTGTGCTGTTTCTGCCCCATTGATCCTTAGGGGAGTTGATCTACTCTGATTATTCATATTGCCAGAGTTTTTCTGTTGATTTCGCCTCATGATTGTTTTTCACCATTGCCTCTGGCCGTCCTCAGAGTTGGGGAGGTGTCTCTCCAAGATTAGACCCTAGCGGGATCACTCTGTTGTTGCTGGATCTTTGTAGGGAGTGACCCTGTGTAGTTCCTCCGGGGTTGCTCCAGCTAGGGAGTTCTTGTTGTTTAAGCAGCTCCGGAGTGTGACACACCTGGATCCAGCAACAGGGCGGGAGGTGGTGCACATGGTTCTGGGAGTGCCTGGCGCCTAGTGACTTTGGCACAGAGAGCGCAAGGCTCCAGCAGTTTCTGGCCAGGAGAAGGGCTCTGTGCAGAGGCAGGGAGGGCTCCAGAGGGCACGCAGCTACCAGTATCCCTGGCCAGACGAATGGGCTAGTCTGGAGGCTGGGAGGACACAGTAGAGAGAACGCAGCGTTGTGCGGCTCCTGGTCAGGGCATACGGAGTCCCGGTTGGTGAGGGGTCGTGGCACAGGTCTTATGGAGGTCCAGGCGGCACCAAGCCCAGAATTTTGAGGTTGTTATGAGCTGTAAAGCTATGTCACTCTATCCAGGGCAACAGCCGGAGGCTCCAGTGTGCCAATACCATCTCACTCTGCCCTTAAGGGTTTAGGGTGTAAGGCAGTTCATTCCCCATTCTTAGGCTGCTTAGTCACTAGGTTACTAGGTTCTGCCCTATCCTTGCTCTGGGATCCTGAGGGCGGAGCTTGCCGGGGCAGTTCTCTCAAGGGCTCCCTGCAGCCCAGCTCAGCCACTCTGTCTGGGGCCCCAGACAATGCCCAAAGTTCTTCACACTCCTGCTCAAGCTCTCCCCAAGGCAGTTCAACTGAGTGCCAAGTACAAAAACACCAAAACAGTTCACAGGTAAGCCCTTTCCGGTTTGCAGTCTCACTGCTGCTTGATCTTGCTGGTGGGATTAGGTTGATCGAACACATGCAACCACTTGCCAGTTTTCCACTCTTTTTGTCCTCCTCCTGGGGTCCAAAAGTCCCTTGCTGACTCCCTGTATCCTTAAAGGGATGATTATAGGCAGATCCCACCAGCCAGAGATGCCTGGAGTCTTATCTCCCCAGACTGACCATGCCCAGTTGCAGGGAAGCTGTTACTCGAACCGCCATCTTTAATCTCTCTGGGAAAAATTTTAAGACGACGACTTCTGTGGCAATTACTTCACATCTTCTTCTCTGGTGATTATTTTTTAAAGTAAAGTTTCTCCTATCCCAATAAAATTTGATAATTTATCCAGTAAGAGAGGCAAATATTTAAAAGCTATATAAAGCTATGGTAATATATTTCCTATAGCAGGAATAACAACTTTAGATCAGTTTTTAACTTATTCATAAATAGTAACACAGTGTAGCTGGGTGTGGTGGCCTGTGCCTGTAGTCCCAGCTACTAAGAGAGCCTGAGGTGGCTGGATCTTAAGGCCAGGAGTTTGAGACCGGTCAGGGCAATATGGTGAGACCCTGTCTTTAAAAAAAAAAAAAAAAAAGTTTTTAATGAAAAATACTACCTGGGCATGGTGGCACATGCCTATATAGTCCCACCTACTAGGGAGGATGGGGAGGGAGGCTGCAGTGAACTATGATTGTGCCACTGTACTCTACCCAGGGCAACAGTGAATCCCTGTCTTAAAAAAAAGAAAAAGGCCAGGTGTAGTGGCCCACACTTACAATCCTCAGCACTGGCTGAGGCTGGTGAATTGTCTAGCTCACAGGTTCAAGAACAGCCTGAGCCAGAGCAAGACATGTCTCTAAAAATAGCTGGACATTGTGGTGGACACCTGTAGTCCCAGCTACTCGGGAGGTTGAGGTAAGAGGATCACTTAAGCCCAAGAGTTTGAGGTTGATGTGAGCTATGATGCCAAGGTAGTCTATTGAGGGTGACAAAGTGAGACTCTGTCTCAAGGAAAATTAAAAAAAAAGCTTAAAAACTATTTTTTGTAAGTATCTGCAACCAACTTTTTCCTGGCCTAAATAGCTAAAAGGGTAACTACAGTTTGATCACTGAGCACATATTCTACAATATCCTAACAATTTACAGATTTATGCGTATGACTGAACATATTTAGTCCTTAGTAACCTGATAATTAGCAAATAAACTACATAGTTTCATATTTTGAATCTTTGGTGCTATTGTTAACTTACTTTTAAGAGGATGAACAGCTGACAAGTAAAATATTATGATTTGTGGGAAGAAATGGAGATGGCGTCTATGATGATCCCTCGCCTTTCCAGGGCTACACAAACTTGTAGTTGTTAGTAAGAAACCTGGTACCTCCACAATGGCAGTGGGAGAGTAAGGTACAATCCCTATCTAGAAAACATGAGTCACTAATAATCACTAATTTGGGTTTCAAAGCCATAGAACCACAGATTTGCCTGACACTTATTTTTCTCAAGACATACAAAGGATATGAAGAATTTTTAGCAGTCTGGTTCAGGCCATTTTAGCCTTTGAGTATATGGTCAAAGGGGAGATCTGATTTTTTTTTTTTTTTTTTTTGTGTGTGTGTGTGTGTGATTTAAGAAATCTTTTGTAGTGACTTACTTTTCTCTATTCAGGTTAGGTTTAAGAAATAAAAGGGATAATTGGCCAATGAATAGCCTTCAATCCAGCCAATTCTCAGATTCCCTTGGGGAAGTAACCATTTAGTCAAAATTGCCAGTAGGTGGCACTCTAACAACTTCACCAACCCTGTGTATATAAAGTACTGTGTATATAAAATTTATATGGTATCAATGTGGGTAAACCACACATGGTTTTCGAGGACTTTGCTTTTCTAGAACCCCCTAGGTTACAAGCTGTTCGTTCATATACACGTCAGGAACTTGGAGCCACGGTCAAGACCCACTGTTTCTTAGTCACTGCTCTTTCTTGCCATTGTGCTGTCTTCAATCATGTATCTCCAGGTTACTCCCCCTACTCCACCCACTGCATTCCAGACCTGAGCAGCCGGCTCAGTTTTCCTTTCAACCCTAACTACACTTTGAAATGGACAACTTATATAATACCCTGGCTTCACAGTCCCTTACCCTTAATTCTAGTGCTCTTTTTCTCTACACTACTTAAATCCACCATCATGATCTTACCCAGGAATCATAAGCATCTCTGGACAGCTCCACTTTTAAAAATGATACCTGGAATTACTATTTTCACCTAGTCCTAAAAGTATGATGCCACTTTGCTAACTCTGGTCCCTGGATCAGAGTATGTTAGACACTCATTGTTATTGAGCATATTGAATTGAACATGGAGTTTGCTCCTTGACCTTGAACAAATCACCTAACTTGTCTAATAATAAAGTTACCTGGAAGGAGTATTGTTAAGAAGTAATTCCAGTCAACCAATGTCTTAAGAGTGGATAGATTCTACATCGTAGATCCCAGTTCTCTTCCTTGGATACCCAATGCAGACTACCGCCAATCTCTTAGCCACGTCTTCACTAATACCTTGGCAATCTCCTTGCCCAAGATCTTACAACTTTTCCACCCAAACAATATCTGCTGTTCCAGTTATTCTGAGGAAAGTAGAATAATAAAACATTACCTAAGTTGATTGATGGCATTGATACTAATAATGAAGTCGAGTCTTTACACTTTTCTCTAAACCAGTGATTTTCAACTGGTACGCCATGAAAAATTTTAAAGATTGTTGATTAGATTATTTTCAGGAGTTAGAGCGCGGTTAAGTATATTTATTCTTTTTTATACTTTTTTAAAAGCAACATAACAAAGTGTACTAGAGAAGTTTAACTATAGGTTCAAGTATGCCATGAAATAAAAAAAGGCTGAGTAACACTGCTCTAAACCATCTCATTCTCATTCTTCCCTTCCTTCTCTTACCTTTGCATTTTTATTCTAGCGCTGATTGTCCATCTGTCTTCACCAAAATACTTCCCTCCAGGATTCTGTCCTCGGTTTTCTTCTCTGGGGCATGGAGGATGGGCTTTAAGTTTATGAAATCCTGGACCAGCAATGGTATGCCTGTGCCTCTGTCAGATAGGATCCATAATTCCTTTCATGTGATTCTTGCAATCTGTGAACAACAAAAATTAAAAACCACTTATCTGATAGTTCTGTTATTAGTTTGGCTATGCCACCTACTAGTTGTGGGACCTTAGGCAAGATACGGTCTTAGAAGTTCCTCATCAGTATGATTGGGAATAAAAATACCTGCCCTATCAGGGCTTAATAAGAGAGAATGTATATGAACTATCTGGCATAACATCTAGCATATTAAACACTTAAGTAGATAAGTATTACTTTAACATAGTAATAAACCAAATCTAAACACTGCCTATTTTTCCCAGGTAAACTTTACCCACTCCCATGACCTCATTCACCACCTAAAAGAGAAAGACTAGCTAGCTAGGTGTGCCTATAGTCCTAGCTACTCAGAAGGCTGAGGCAAGAGGATTGCTTAAGCCCAAGAGATTGATGTTGCTGTGAGCTATGATGCCATAGCACTCTACCCAGGGTGACAGAGTGAGACTGGCTCAAAAAAAAAGAGAGAGACATCTTTCCATCACTGTTTTACAGCTGAAACTTTCCTCCCTAGCTCCATCTAAACTACAGCCAACTGAGTACTAAACATGAATTTCCCACCAGCAATTCAAATCCAATGGTCTTTTCATCTCTGTTATCACACATTTCACTGAAAGCTTGTTGATCAGTTTGGCAAGCTAGAAGTCTGGAGTCATCTTCCTCTTACTGTTCAACATAATTAGACCTCAAGTCTGTTTGTTCTACTTTTATAAGATTTCTGGTA
The DNA here is from genome assembly GCA_963574355.1 of Loris lydekkerianus. Classification (NCBI taxonomy): domain Eukaryota; kingdom Metazoa; phylum Chordata; class Mammalia; order Primates; family Lorisidae; genus Loris; species Loris lydekkerianus. Next base: position 5,379 of record CAUYPK010014379.1, read on the forward strand.
TCAGTCTTCTTTATACCCATGGTCAGCCTTAGTTTGGAAACTGCACAGCACTCACCTGGATTATTGTAATAGTCTTGTAACATTTTTGTTCTAAGGTTCTCACTTGTTTTGTCTTCCATTGGTTTTGGAGGGCCCTATGTGATGGAGTTTTTTTTTTAAGTATTAAATTATAAGTGTTTGATTCTCCCTGTCTCCCAAAAGGGTTTCTTTTGACTCCTAGTGCCAGCTTTGGTCCAAGGGCTTTCACTGTGGAAAATAAGTGCCAAGAATTACAACCCTCCAAGGGGAAAGACTAGTTTAACTGTCATGAGGAACAACAGAAAGAATTTCTTATAACAAAAAGGAGACCAAGAGAAGATTAAGAAGGAAGAGGTCCTTAAGGTTGAATTTAAAAGGGAGAGCTTTTGGATTAGGACTTTGGTGGGAGTGGGTATGTTGGAGGCAAAAGAGTGAAAACTCAAGAAAGATTTAAATGCTCCTTTGATTTTCCACAGTCTTAAACCTTGAATGGCTTTGACTTGGCAGCTGCATGGTGCTAGGGGTGGACTGTGAAATATCTCTTGGCTCTGATTAGTTACATTTGGGTTAATCTGGGCCTGATCCTGTATGTTCCTGAGAACAAAGGCCCCATGACCTTCAAGGTTTTTTTTTTTTTTTTTTTTTTTAACTGAAGAAAATGGGTGTTTATTAATTTTTGTGTTAATTTATTTTGTTTTATTTTTTTCTTCTTCAAGGTTCTTGACAATCAGACTACCAACTTCTCCAACCCCACCAGCCCCTCCCATCCAGCCAGTTTCACGCAGAGAGATTCTCTAGTCCTCACTTCACATCTGTGCTTGCCCCACTTGCTCTGACTCGAATGACCTTAGCCTGCCTGCCTTTCTGACAGGTGAAATCCCATAGGCCAAGATCCAAAACTGCCAATCCTCTTGCTATCCAGTACCAGGTTACCTGAAAGGGAATGTAAGTAGAAAGAATAAGAGATCAAGTGGTTGAACCTTTTCGTGGGAGGTTTGAGGAGGGCACAGTGAAAGGGTTTATCCACAGAGAGCTTATGACTGGATTTCAGTAGAGTGCAGAGTAATTGGTTGATCTAAGGAAGGCATGGGAAATCTATGGGGCAGTGAGGTTGAAGCCAGCCTGACTCTTTCATGTAAGGTGTGGACACTTTTTTCCAACACACAAAGCAGTTGCTCCCCTTCTTTTAAGCAACAAAAATTATTTTTAATTTATTAGAATAATTTATTTGCAAATGATAAAAGTGTCCAGATTTCTAGAGATAAAAAGATAATGTTGTCCTCTGAATAATACTAAAATGCACTTGTGTTGCAAGTAAGGGAGGAATGCAAAAAGCAAGGAAGAGATTAGACCAGTTCTGGATAAAAAAAAACTTATCTCTAAAAAAAAAAACATGTCATCAGATATAAACATAATCAAGTATAAACAGAATATGTTTCTCAATCCATCAGCTCCCTATGATGTCTTTCACGTACCTTCAGGCCAGAATACAGTAGTGTTCACTGTTTATACAGTTACTAATTTATCCGAGGCAAAACTTTGTGCCCAAGTATTTACCTTGTACAGGAGGGAGACTATAGTGAAGGTGCTTCACAAGGTGTCTGATGCCAGCAATGAAAAAGTCAGATTTGACTGAAAGGGTTTGGTATCACAACGAGGCAGAAACATGTAAAATATTTCATGCAGCCAACCTTATTTATTGAGAAGTCCTAATTTTATTGCCCATTTAGTAACATGTTTGTTCCACAAACTAATTTCTCATAAAGCAAAGCACAACTTTTTCTTATAAATAGTATAAATTATTTTATTTACAGAAACTTGTTACAAAACAAATAGACTATATATTTCTTCTCTTTTAAATATCCAAAGTAATTTTCTATCCCTTGACATTTGTTCATGTTCTATACAGCAGCCAACACAAAGTCCAGCTGAGATGCTCTTGATTATGTGTACAGATTATCAAACTATTCACACATTTTTAACACAGGAGATTGCTTATAGAACCAAGCTCAAAAAAACAGCAAAATGCTTTCAAGGCCCTACATCCACACCAACAGTATGTAGTGCTCATTTAAATGATCTGAAAATGTAAAATGTTTTGCACAAAGAGTAAAAATAATTATTTTCTGCTAAACAATGAAAGTTTTAACAATAATTTTCAAAGCCCAATCCACCCCCACCCCCCAGACAGAATGCGAGACATTAAGAAACTCCTTGGCAACAGAACTCTTGCAGGAAGACAGCTGCCTTTATAAGTTACATTTTTCAAATTATACATTTTTTTCAATGTTCTCAGAGGTACTTCTTTGTATTATATTTTTGGAATACAAAATATTTTAGCTATTCTATTTTAAACTCTGTATTTCATGAGTGAATAACAAAATGGACATATCATGTAAGTTGCTGGCTGACAAAAAGATTTGTAACCCTTGGTGCCACTGGGCAATCCATCACCAGTTGAATTACTGTAAACCAAAAGGTCTGAATTTTTAAAATACCTTATAAAATTACCAGCATTGGTTTTCAACTCCTCCCCTAAAATTTTAGAAATAATATTTAGGTGGAAAAAGCAAACTCCAAAAATTTCAACTGAACATTCAAGTCTTTTTAAAGAGATTCTGTCTAAGCTTAAAACTAGGTTCAGGCACTTTCAGTTTTTTCCATTAGTTTTAAACCACATCACATACTAACACACATGTGCTCAGAGGATACACACACGCGCGCAACGTTCACACACACCCACACACACACATAAAACAGTAACAAAATAAAAGCAGTGTGTCACTTAATTACATGTAGTCTACTGGGAAATCAGGCAACTAGGGAGAAGCAATGCCCACTTCATCTGTATGAATCCACTCCCGAGACATTAAGGGGGACAAAGACTTCCACAGAACAGAGGCATCCCTTAAACTGTAAAGGAGGCAGGTTCTAGAACTATTGGCTTGGCAGTGAACCACTTCAAATTATAAAAAGGTATTTTACTTTATTAATTAATAAATAAATACTAGATGATCTCAATTATACCAAAACAGATATCAGAAAAAAAGACCTGTGCAAAAATACATATTTAAATATGTACAATTCATTTTTAACAAAATATGTCTTCTGAAATAGGGATACTTCCATATTTATAATAGAACAAGAAATTCCAAAATAAAGATACAAAAGTAGGTTTTGTATAATTCTTTGTTCATCATTGCAGCACTTTTTTTTTTTTTTTTTTTTGTAGGTTAAGAAAACTGCAGGAGTTGTCATGAAATTCTATTGGAAAGAATATAAAAATTATCTTGGTTTTAAATTGATACCAAAGTCTGTCTAGAAACAACCCAACCACTGCAAATTTGGTTTTTGCAAGTTAATTTAATTCAAAAAAATACTTGTACTCCTGTGTTTTAAATGGTCTTAGCTATTTGTCGTAATAAAAAGTACTCGTAGGAGAAAATAAAATATTTGAACAACAGTCTAAAATTTAATAGCACTGTTTAGAATAGGTCTGTTTGTGGCAGGCAGAATCCAAAATGGCTAATTTCCTAATCCCGATGATCTGTGTATTACCGGGAAACATAATGAAATTCAATTAAAACTTCAGTCTAAGAAATCAAATATACTCACTAATCTAAATATCTACATTATTCTGAATCAACTTGCTAATGTGGATCCTAGTCACATCTTTCAGAACAACATGATCTGTCTATGAATTCCATCGCTAAAAGCAACTTTATTTATAACCATCAAGTCCCCTTGGCTCTGAAAATAAATTCTACCTATACCCCATTGCACTTGTCACCAAGGAATCAACTAGGTACGTTCTGATTCCTTCTCACCACCTCCTCTCTCTCTCCCTACTGGGATGGAACAGACTAATTTCTCTTAACCTACACCAAATGGGCCCATCCATATTATCTCCTTACTAAGCTCTCCTATAGTATCATTTACTGACTGATTGCATAATTAAGTGAACAGGATACTGTTCTCTCCTTCCTTTAAAAAAAAAAAAAAAAAAAATCAATATTTTACATGAATTTATAGTTAAAATATCTGCATAAAGTTTTGTTTCTTACTTAATAAGAATAATTTTATAGTAATTCACATTGATTAGGCTGGTAACCAATTATTTTTTCATTCTACCTGTTCTTAACTTAAAATTCCCTGAAACTGAAGTTTGAAACCCAAGAACTGCAGGAAAAAAAGGATGCACTGACTGGCTCTATTTAGATCTTGGCCAGGGCAATAATCAAAGCCTTGGAAATTTTACCCTGTGTTCAGCAACTCTGTGTGTTCTTCAAAGCAAAAGTGCCTAGTTCTCATGTCAGGAGCTATGGTGGTAGGATCATCCCTTAAAAGGCTCCCCAAAATTCAATGACACCTTCTCTAGTAATGCTGTTTTAATTATTTCTTTCTTTTGGGATGGGTAGTAGAAAATTTATCCTAGAGGGCTCTACAACTCTCTCAGGAAAATGACTGGCACTAATCCCAAGAAAGGAGGGTTTGTGTCAGGAAAATCTTATACATGCATCATACAAAAATCTCTGTATGGGGACATGTACATGTTCTTTAACTCCCCTCCCTGGTGTCCGCTCTCTGCCCCAACCACATCCAGAGGGGCAAGAAGGGGAATGCAGACACACACCATGCTGGGAACACCTGGAACAGAAGGCTAGACTTAGCCCCTGGACAGTCTCCAGAGAGGAAAACGGGGGTAATGCAGAGAGGGCCTTGGGAACATTTAAGTACATCCTAAGAACACCGCTTTAAAAAGGCAGTATTTAAAAAGCAGACTGAGTAGGACAACCAACCCAATCTGACATACTGTTGACTGTGAAAATTTAAGGATAAGAAAATTCCATCTCTTTGGAAATTTTAGAAAAAGTTTTTTCTCCCTATAGTGATTTCAACTTCCCCATCCTTCCTCACCCAATTTGGCTTCCTTTATCAAAACTAGCTTGGTGTTTTCTTTGTTTTATCACCTCATAGAATTGCTTTTGTACCATGAAAAGTAAGCCTCTAAAATGATTTATAGTTGCTCTCTGGACATCAACAGTTTCAAACCAGTCCGTAAGTTAGAAACTTCTGATAGCTTTTCATCCCAAATGACTTGCAAAAGGCTGGGTTACTTTGTCCTGGTGCCTTGCACTAGTGTCCATATCCCATTCCTGAAACATTTCCATAAAAATCTAAAGCCAAATTCCCTTTCTCTAGAGGGCTCCTTAGGGTACAGCTCTCTCCCCTCTGGAAGATCTCCAGTCTCAGTTACGATGCCTAACTGCCGGAGAGTGACCTACAGAAGACAGCATTAAAAAACAGAAAGGCGGGGAGAAGGTTCTATAGTAACGCTCTTGCTGAAACATTTTTCTGCCCAGCCAATCTATTCGAAGAGTGGCTCCATGATATACTGCAAGTTTAAAAACAAAACAAAAACAAAAACTTCTCACAGATTGGTAGCAAGCAGTCCAGACCACTTTAACACTGATAAAAGCAATTCGGTGGCTGAACTTGATCCAGTGTCCTTTATGAGTACTCACTGCTACAGACATAGCTTCAGGGAAATCCTTGTTAAAACAACAGCCGGGCAGGTCTCTACCCTTGAGGCCCACAGGAGGTTGTGAAAACAGACTCAAAGGCATCGTGGAGTCCAGAGTGCTGAGTGGAGGTGTAACTTGTCCTCAAAAGTGTCCGGATTATTCCTCCCCGTGCTATTTTCAGCTGTCAGGGACGTGCCTTTGGCTTTCAAAAAAGACAGGGTGGGGAAACAATGAAAAGGTAAGTAAGCAATTGTATACTATACTCCCCTGACTATATGCAAGAGTATTCCAAAGGCCACATTCCACTAAGTCTCCATTGATGGCTATGCCAGGAGCAGTGAGCTACAGAATTTGGCTTTAGCTTTTAGGCACAATCATTTTAAAAATATACTTTTAGAAAATTGACTAGAAGAGATGCAGGCCTGGGTTTCTAGTTTAGGGAAAGGTTCTCTTGTTTGTTTACCTTTGGTTTTATTTACTGATTTTGTGTCCTTGAAGGTATTCCAGGTTAACTGAGACACGAACAAGGTCAAATGGGCCAGTACACACAGGTGTGACAGCTCACACCCAAGGCAGGGCCCATGTTGAGGGAGAGGGAACTCTGGCCTTTACAGTGGGTTATTTTTAAGGATTTGGTAGTAGAAGCCACAAATAGATTTTTTTGGGGGGTGTGTGTGTGTGTGTGTGTGTACCTATTTAACCCCATCACCTGGGCTTCCCAGCACAGCCCACTTCATTTCCTTGTTAAGAAGAATTCAACCAGCTCAGTTATCTCTGTTTTAAAGTCAGCTTTACAAGGAAGAACAAATTGAAGTCCTTATTTTTCTAAAAGCAGCATTCTTAAAAGCATTTTGGGGTCTGGGTCCCTTTGCAAATCTGATGAAAGCTATATAATTCCTCCTGAAGCTAAATGAACATAGACATTAAAATCTGTAATACTCCTTAGGGTTTAGTGATCTTCTGAGCTTAAGCAGGGGCCCCCTTAGGGTGTGTGCAGCAAAATAAAAAGTATTCCACTGCATGGAGAAAGTATTTTTTAAACACAAACAAGTCAAAACCAATTTTATGGCAAAAAACCTGAAGTTAGGCTGTTTGGGTCTTCCTAGTGGGACACTGTCCTAACAGTAAAAACTAGAGGTGGCAAACCAACAGATCATGAGCCTAATTTGATCAACAGGTATGTGTGCTATACCAGACTTAAGGAAAAATGAAAGGAAAAAATTATATATATAGCTTTTAGAAATGGCCAAATTTCACATGCAAGTTCCTATCTGCATTTCTTTTTTTTTTTTTTCTTTTTGGGACAAAGTCTCACGATGTCACCCTCGGTACAGTGCTGTGGTATCACAGCTCATAGCAACATCTAACTCTTGGGCCTAAGCAATTCTCTTGCCTCAGCCTCCCAAGTAGCTGGGACTATAGGCACCCACCGCAATGCCCAGCTATTTTTTCTGTTTTTGCAGTTTTTGGCCGGGGCTGGGTTTGAACCTGCCACCTCTGGTATATGGGGTCAGCGCCCTACTCCTTTGAGCCACAGACACTGCCCAATGCTCACCTATTTTTTTGTTGCAGTTGTCATTTTTGTTTAGCAGGCCTGGGCTGGGTTTGAACCTGCCTGTCTTGGTATATGTGGTCAGCACCCTAACAACTGAGGTATGGGCGCAGAGCCTGCATTTCTTCTTAAAGCCGTTAACAACTATATAGAAGCAGCTGCTTTGTGTAGATGGGGCACTCTTCTACAGATGAGGCACTGTCACTCTCTATGGAACCCCATCCAGCCTTCTTCTGTCCCTTATTTCTTGTGGACAGTAAGATCTACATCCCTGTCTAAATGAAGACAGAGAGTGCTCAGTAATACAAATGTGAGTTGGATGTTAGAGGACAGAGGAGGATCCATCAGGGGCAGGGGCAGGATACTACTCCTCCCAGAGGGCATTTTTGAGAGTATGTACCCCACTTCTTGCTGTGTTTGTACTGCCCTGTTATGTTCATCCTAAGCCATAACAAGGAACTACAAACCAAGATGGAAAAGCACAACTCGTATTAGTCCCGGGAATCCCAGGTCAAAAAGCCAAATGACATATAAATAGCCCATAATTTAAATTCATGTGATATTTCCCCCATATACCCTTGGCATTAGGCATTAATTTACACAAATTTTGGAGGAAAATTATATGACAGTAAGAAACTCATTGCTATTTTCTGAAAAAGTCCTAACCTGGCATTAGAGTTAAGTTCTACAGATGAGAAAGGTAGGGGAAAAAAAAAAACACAAAAGAGCCTCACATTTTAAATCAGGGCTCTGGGGTGATGCTGTTGAAATTCCTGTTCGTAAGCAAGGTGAAGAGATATCCTGATGAATAAAATAACAAGATGAGAGATGAGCTGGAAGTTAGAGCAAAGGAAGCTGGAAGAAAGCTACAGGGGAGGTCAGGAGAAAACAGAAAACAGGTGGAACAGCATTGAAAAAAGACAAAGATACAGCATAAGAGAGAAAGTCACAGTTAATTATTAATCCAACACTCTTATAGCCATTTCTCTAGCAATGGGCTGACATTCACCATCCTTTTTAAACTATCAGCTTAAATGAGATTTTTTTGTTTTCTGTTATACCCATACTGAATCCTGTTTCCCTCCTTCACTTACAGGGAGAACATATCAGTTGAGATTTAACCAGGACATCTGAAATTCTTTGAGGTGAAAAATATTAAAATAAATCTTGTATCACTCCTTTCCAGATCAGTTTGGTTTTAGCCCAGCTTTTTTCAAAGGAAGACACTGAGAGCCATATCTAGGAAACAGTATCTGCCTCCTTCCTTAGCAACATGGTATTATATGACACAATTACCAACAGTGGCACAGCACCTTGCCAGCTATGGAGAGGAATTCCCTTCCAGTTCTGATTTTGCTGTCATGCCCGATGTCCTCTGCAGCACTATTTGTTAATCACATTACCATAGTTTCCTTACATACGATCATCTTCCACAGACATCAGAAATTCAGGCAGAGTTTCTGTTTTACCTTCATATGGCCACAAACTCTTCCTTTTTAGAAAAGACACCGAGAAGCTAGATATCTGTTTACAGGCAAACTAACCAACCCATCCACACAGATTTCCAAGTTGGCAAAAGGGAGAGGAAATGGGCATTCCCACGTTGCTCACAGTCCATTTCCTACCTGATGAAGGAGGGAATTGTTCGTCAGTCCTTGTGCCCCTGGGATGGTGCCTGTGTGTTTCATGTGGACATTGTTCATGGCTGGCACTTTGGCAACCTTTGTGGGTTTGCTGCTGCTGTTGTTGATGCTGCTTGAGCTGGGTGAGCACTTTCTTTTCTTTCCTATGAGTTTGTCTAGAGGAGTGTGTGAGTGTGAAAAACTGCCGTGGGAGTTGACAGGCAGTTCATTAGACTGGTGAATGAATGGGCCAAGAGAAAGAGTGGAATCACTGCTGTTCACCATCACACTCATCCTCTTGATGGACTCGGCAGGGCTCCCACTGGCGGGGCCCCTCCCTGACTGGTCATGCCGGATGCTCACCGAGTTAGCTTTGTTTGTCACACAGTTGAGGCCAATGCCATGGGAAGATGTTACTGTTGAGGGGTAGGGAGGCCCAGAGTGAGCCACACAGTTTTTCCTAAAAGACTCCATGGAATGAGAAGAAGAGCAGGAGGAGGAGGAGGAAGAAGAATGAACTAACAGTGGGGAACTATTTTTGCGTTTCTTTCCTGAGCCGCCACTGGCACTGCTACTGGCATTGTGACAGTTAGTGCTATTACCAGAAGACTCCTTGGGCCTTAAAGACTTGCTGGATTTTAACTTCTGAAGTTTCCTGGACATAGGGGAGGAAGGGACTGAGGAAAGGCCAGAGGGCGTGGAAGGGGACGAGGATGACGAGGACACTTGTCTGGACTGCATACTGCTGCACACAGGATCCGTGGCCCCTGAAGCAGCAGGCTGTGCGTTCAGTGTGGTTCCATGAGCTGGTACCGATTTGCTGGGTGGGGAGATGCAGGTGGATGAGAGCAGAGCTGGGGATGGAGAGACGGTGGCTGCTGCAAGATAGCTGACCCCGCACTGTGATGTCGGCACAGAGTTTGTCCGGTGAGGAACACGTGTGGAGACAGGTGTTGTGGTACTCGACACTGGTGGGATTTTCCTGAAAATGGGAGAAGACAGTTAGTGATATTCACCATAGCCATTCATGAAGACTTTCAAATGGGCACCCCTTTGCCTCTGACTCTGCATCAGAATGATAGCTCTGAAAATCAAGGCCAATCCTGTCTCTTCCCTCCTTTAAATTCTTTAATGCCTATCGGGACAGCAGTGGATGAGGTGTGTGCCTTCTCGCTCCACCTTCTACTCCAGCTCCTTGCTTCCAGCCACTGATCCTCCATATATTCCAGGAAAATGCCATGACTTAAGACCTCAAGTTCTGCTCATCCATTAAGTTTCTGTTCATTATTGCTTCCTAAGGAAATCTGCCCTGAACATCCCAACTTGCTTATTTCCCAAGGATTCACACTGTTTTTAGACTTTGTAAGACTTCAGGTGGTTTCAATGTGTAATGGGTAATCACAAACTCCTTTGTAGCCAGAACTATCCACATCTTAATTTTACCACTATAGCCCTAGTGCCCAGCACAACGTGAGAAATATAGAAGACACTCAATAAACATGAAGAAATTTAGGAAGAAATGGAGAAAAGGAAGGGCACAGCTAACTAACAGCAACTGCTGGGTCTTAACTATTGGCCTGAAAGACTGCACAAGGGAATAAAGCCTCAGAAATCTCAGGGATTTTCAGTCACAGTGTTGTAACAATGTATTCTGTTCATAATGACTGGGCAAGGTATTTGTTGAGGGCTGAAGGAGCTGCTTAAATAGTCAGACCAGGGAGGCCCTCCTTTTATTTTAGCTGATTTTGAAATGTGACAGTACCAAAACTTCAAAAACTCCAATGACAGAACTAAAACCAAGGTGGCAAAATAGAAAATGGCCTGACTAGAAGGCCAATGCTAAGCCTGCCTTGATTTTGACTTAATGAAATAGACTTAATGGAATAGCCTTAGCTGACCCAGTCCCTATCCTAGCTGGGGCTCTAGTTCCTCATCTTTCAAGAGAGAGGTGGCCTAGACTGCTTTCCAGATGCTTTTAAAGAACCATAGTTTCTAATAAAAGGAATTAACGACTGAGCATTTGCACCTGCGTTCCAAACCCCCTTCAGGAGTGCAGCCATGGCCTGCAGCTGGTGCTTCTTGGCTCCAGTGGCCACACCTCAGAGTCACCTGCGCAGCTAGAGCCGCATCTACACCCACACTATTACTCTAGAGCAGCGGTTCTCAACCTGTGGGTCGAGACCCCTTCTTAACAATGAAAATACACTGCAGCATTAAGAAGGTTGAGAACCATTGCTCTAGAGCAGGAATCCTCACACTGTTTAAACGGGCGGCCAATTCACTGTCCCTCAGACCGTTGGAGGGCCGGACTATAGTTTAAGAAAAAAAAACTATGAACAAATTCCTATACATATTGCACGTATCTTATTTTGAAGTAAAAAAACAAAATGGGAACAAATACAATCACACCACCTCATGTGGCCCGCAGGACGTAGTTTGAGGACCCCTTTTCTAGAGTCTCTGGGGGAAGTGGGAGTAAATACTAGTAATGTCTACGTTTCTCCAGGAGATTCTAGTATGGGGCCCAGATTAAGAAGATGGGCTCTATTTGCTCCCCCACCCCCATGTCAAGAACAGAGCAAACACTGTCATTACTGGAGAGGTTTGTTAGAGGTGCTGAGTTCCTGGGCTAATTTCATCAGAATCTGTAGGGCAACCAGGCTCCCTGGTGATTCCTGGGCCCAGGCATGCTAGAGAAGCCTGGCTCTTTTTTTTTTTTTTTTGCAATAGTTGCCCTGGGTACAGTCCTGTGGCGTCAGAGCTCACAGCAACCTCAAACTCTTGGGCTCATGAGATCTTCTTGTTTCAGCCTCCCGAGTAGTTGGGACTATAGGCATCCACCACAACACCCAGCAATATTTTTAGTAGGGACAGGGTCTTGCTCTTGCTTGAACACTTGAGCTCAAGCGATCCACTGGACTTGACCGCCCAGAATGTTATGATTAAGGGCGTTAGCCAGGGTGTTGGTGAGAAGCCCTGCTCTAAAGTGAATCCAGGTACTGCTGCTCACTGGGAAGTGTCTCCTCATGGCCACCAGGCCTAAGGACTAGGCTGTCTGGAACCAACTCCTGGCGAAAGGAAAAGAAGAAAGGATGTGGATCTCTCTCAGTGACCATTACTAGTTCCTTAAGAAAAAAAAAAAAAAAAAACAACAACAAAACTACTCTTTTAAGGATCGGCGCCTGTGGCTCAAGTGGCTAAGGCGCCAGCCACATACACCTGAGCTGGCGGGTTCGAATCCAGCCCAGGCCCACCATCAACAATGACAGCTGCAACAACAACAACAAAAAAGCCGGGCGTTGTAGCGGGCACCCATAGTCCCAGCTACTTGGGAGGCGGAGGCAGGAGCCTTGCTTGAGCCCAGGAGTTAGAGGTTGCTGTGAGCTGTGATGCCACAGCACTCTACCCAGATGACAGTTTGAGGCTCTATCTCAAAAACAAAAACAAAAACAAAAGCAAACAAACAAAAAAAAAAAAAAATCAAAGAAAATGACAGGGCCTTGCCTTAATCCTGGGAGTTTCAGAGAACAGGGCTCAGACAAAACCTGGCATGGGCAAAATAGAGGTTGCTGAGGAGGCTGGAGGTCGGTAGCTTCAGCTTGCCTGCACTCACAGCCCTCCTGCCTTTATAATTTCTCTGCCAGCTTTATTAAAGTGTAATTGACAAAATTGTATATGTATGTGGTATAGAATATGATTTTTTTTTAGACAGGGTCTCACTCTGTTGCCCTGGGTAGAGTGAGTGGTGTCATAGCTCAGAGCAAC
>CAUYPK010014380.1:0-14991 GCA_963574355.1 Loris lydekkerianus
AGAGGATTGGGCTGGTCATTATGGAGGATAGGTCTGAGAATATCCTGAAGAGCTGGTTTGGTTGTGGCAAATTTCTTCAACATACGAATGTCATTAAAGTATTTAATTTCTCCATCATAAATGAAACTCAGTTTAGCTGGATACAGGATCCAGGGTTGAAAGTTATTTTGCTTTAGGAGATTAAAAGTCAATGATCACCCTCTTCTGGCTTGAAAAGTTTCAGCAGAGAGATCTGCAGTAATTCTAATATTCTTCCCTTTGTAGGTAATGGATTTCTTACATCTGGCTGCTTTCAGAATTTTCTCCTTCATATTCAATATAGTGAAGTTAATTATGATATGCCTAGGGGATGTCTTATTCAGATTGAGTCGTGCTGGGGTTCTGAAACTGTCTGCTATCTGAATTTCAGAATTTCTTGGCATGTCTGGAAAAATCTCTTTCATAATTTCATGGAGAAGGGCCTCTGTGCCTTGCGAGGCCACTTCTTCACTTTCAGAAATTCCAAAGAGGCAGATATAAGCCTTCTTCGAATTATCCCAGAGCTCTCTGAAAGAATGATCTGTTTTTGTCTCCATTTCTCTTCCTCTTTGAGAGTTTGGTACATTCAAAGGCTTTGTCTTCAATGTCATAAATCCTTTCTTCTGCTTGCTCCACTCTGTTACTGAGGTATTCTACTGTATTTTTCAGGTCTTTGAGGGCTGCAAATTCTTGCTTCAGTGCATCAAAATCTTTGGTGGTTTTGTCTTTAAATTCATTAAAATCTTGAGACCACTTTTGAAATTCTCCTCGATTTTCTAATTCCAACTTTTGAATTGCTGCTTGAATTTCAAATTCCAAATTTTCCTCTGTTTTATTAATCTTATTTGCAATCCAAATTCTGACCTCGATTTCTGACATCTTAGCCAGCTGTTTATGAATGGGATCTTCAGTTACATCTGCCATATTTTTCCTTGGGGGGGTGGGGCGTTGATCTATTCTGGTTATTCATGTTACCAGAGTTTTCCGGCTGATTCTGTCCCATGATTGTTTTACACCATTTGATTTTTCCCCTGGAGCTTTGTCGAGGACCTGTACAGTGCTATGGCCTGAGAAACTGGGGACCTCTTTGGTGTGGTGGGGCTAAGTGGTTCTGTCTTGTTTTTAGCTGGTCTCTGTCTGACCCTAGTGAAACAGTTACTCTAGGTTGAAGTCTCAGCTGTGGAGAAATACCAGCAATTAAGTCACCCTGCCCCCCACAGGCAACAAGTAGAAAAGGAAAATCAAACCTTCCTACAACCACACACTTAGGGGACCACCTGAATAGTCCTCGGGCGATTGGTTCAGTTCAAAAGATCTAAATCAATTGTCTCAGTCATCACCTGTCTCAGGTGGGGTAGTTTACAAGATCTCTGGCAACTGGACCGCAGGGGTCTGGTGACTACTCTGATATGGCTTGCTCTGGTGCTCTGTGGAGTCAGGAGGACCCATCCAACAAATAGATCAGTCTGGGAAGGTTGATGCCTCCTTCCCCACCTTGCACCTCTGTCACACCCAGTCAGTGATAGTTCCATAGGGCTTTGACCCAGTTGCCTGTAGTGAATAGATACTCCAGGGGTTTGCACCTGCCTGAATCACAAGAAAATCTATTTCTTCTCAGCCGGGCCACTGTGCTCTGCCTCTATCCAGCAGGGGAAAGTGAGGCCTGACAACCTCGGGTGCTTAATGGAGGTTGGGGGGTGTTCACTCAATTCCAGCCCTGCCCCTGACTGATGTTACTGACAGAACAGAACAGGACAACATTGTGGGAATTTGTCTCTGTCCCTGCTAAATTCCCCTACAGGAGAGAAGCTGTTTTGAGTTCCCAAAACTTGTGCCTGAGGCCCTGTCTTTGCTCCTGCAGGTTTGTATTTGGTTACCTGTCAGTTCTAGCCTCCTGTCTTCTTTTGTCTATAGGCTGACGATCCCCTGAGGGCCGGGTGCATCTTAGGCTCAGTGAAGCAGTCCTCTAGGTTAGCCCTTCCCTGGGAACTTCCTGGCTCTGTGCGTGCGTTTCAAGTCTCCATGCTCCACCCAGGCTGGTACCACCTTAGGCAAACCCTTTACTTACAGGGCCTGCATTTCTGTTCCAGATCTGTTTCATGGTGGTTGCCACCTGAGTAGATGCCCAGACTCCTCTGGTTGCCCAGTGACTCAGGGGGTCTGGCTTCGGAATATCTAGGAGTGAGCCCTATTATTGCTAAAAGACGGCTGCTGCTCTGTGCCTCAGGGCACTGCCACTCCAGTGTGGTTCCCTCTCAGCCAACCATCCTCTCCTCACTCCCGTACCCCAGAGTCAGCACTGACCAGCTGCAGTTTAGGCCCTGTCCATACCCCTTGAGAAATCACCCAAGAATCTGGACTCCTGGGGGACAGGCCTCCAGACCTCAGTGTGAGACTGGAGGGGAGTGCTGGAAGCTCAGAGTTGCAGGTAGAGAATACATACAGTTTTATGCTTGGCAGGAGAATGCCATGGCACTCTAAGAGGGGAGGTAGGTCCAGTTTTTAGAGGGTCTCTTCCATGGAGTCTAGTGGGAGGACCTTTGAACTTTGCTCGCTTTGTTGTGGGGCACTCCAAGCTGTTCTCATGGGGGAGGGGACTCCCGTCCACTTGGTGATGTATTTTGTTCCTTTTGTTTGTATCCTTGGGGTCACAGCTCGCCTCAGCAGGGTTGATGTGTGTTCTTCAACCTTCTCTCTTGGTGCAGCTCAAATCCACCAGGTTTTTGTCCTTTAACTCTCCTTCTGGATGGGAGCCTCTGTGGAAAGCTGGCTTCAGTCAGCCATCTTGTCTCTGCACGTCCATGAGTCAGCTTTCAAAGGAGGAGAGTTTTCCACGCCCTGGCTGTGATCTACATCTCGGATCTGTGGCTTCGATCTACTGGATCCCAGTGCCGAGCTCCGGCTGCACACGATGTCTCTATAGTAATAATCTTTAACCTGACCAGGGAACAGTGAAATAAGCCCTCTCAATTTACTTTTAGTACATCTATGAATTATTCAGATAATTTGTATTTAGAAACCACTAAAAATCTTCATACTCTTTACCCTTGTAAGTCCTCTTTGGAGAATTTCTTTCTTTTTTTTCTTTTTTTCCTCTTTGGAAAATTTCTAAGCAAGTACTCCCAAATGTATGTGTGGTGGGGGGGAGGGAGGCTTTATTCACATAGATAATGGTAACTAAACTCAACATAAAATTATTTCTAAGGGCTGGGTACTGTAGCTCATGCCCAAAATCCTAGCACTGGGGAGACTGAGGTAGGAGGATTGTTTGAGCAGATGAGTTTGAGACCAACCTGAGCAACATAACAAGACCCCATCTCTACAAAAATTATAGAAAAACTAGCTGGGTATGGTGGCATGCACCTGTAATTGAAGCTACTCAAGAGGCTTGAGCCTAGGAGTTCAAGGCTGTATTGAGCTATGATAGTACTACTGCCTTCTAGCCTGAGCAACAAAGTGAGACCCTGTCTCAAAAAAAGTAAAAGCCCCAAAACTTTATTTCTAATAGCAAATGTGTTGAATCAACCTAAAAAGTTTAACACTGCAGAATTCTGTCCTGCTCACAAAAGTTTTTAATGACAAGGAAAAATACACACTACAATGTGAAATGAAAAAGAAAGAATTCAAAATTATAGTTGGTATGATCTCTTATTTAACTGATATACATAAAACTTTAAGACTAAACAGTAAAGGCTGGGCACGGTGGCTCACACCTGTAATCCTAGCACTCTGGGAGGCCAGTGTGGTGGATTACCCTGAGTTCACAGGTTTGAGACCAGCCTGAGCAAGAACAAGACCCTGTCTCTAAAAATAGACAGGCATTGTGGCAGGTGCCTGTAGTCCCAGCTACTCAGAGGAGGCTGAGACAAGGAAAATCACGTGAGCCCAAGAGTTTGAGGTTTCTGTGAGCTGTGACACTACAGCACTCTACCAAGGGTCACAACGTGAGACTCTATCTCAAATAAAATAAAATAAAATAAAAGACTAAAAGGAAATACATTAATACTAAAATATTAGTGATTTTTTTTATTGACTATTAACTAATTTTTGTTTTCTTTGCAGTGATCTGTATTTTCCAGATTTTTACATTAAGCATTTATTATCTTTTTATTAAGAAAGAAGTGTATTTTAGACATCTGTTTTCTTCTATAATATTTAATTTAAAAGTGGAAAATGGAACCGGTACATAGTTCACAGTGTTCAAAGATATTGAATTGTCTAGCTCGCTGATAATAAATGAGCAATCACTAAATTCCAAATTTTAAAACCATTAGCTTCTAGCAGTGCCAAGTGAATTATACCACTGAGATTAAAAGTTGTAATAACTGTGCTATTGACTTAGTATTTAAACCTAAAAGAAAAGTAACAAATTATTCTTGATAATGGTAGCATTAGAGTATTTCTTTCAATGTCTACTTTGCTTTCTCTCTTTAGATGTCATTGACAACTGTAAACTGGTTACAGATGAATGTCGGAAAAAGGTAAGCACCAATAGTAACCTAGAGTTACTAAAAAACTTCATTATCCTTTTTTTCCTGAGAATTTCTTCAGGTGCACTCACACAAGCAAAAATGGGTAAAAATTCTTGTAGGCCATATCTGGCACATAGTAAGCACTCAGCACATACGAGGTTTATTGTATGACTTATACATCTGCAACATATTTAAATGATGAAGTTAACAGTAACTTTTTAACAACAAAATGTACCTATATACTCGAGTATAAGCCGAGTTTTTTGTGCTGAAAAACACAAACTCGGCACAAATTTTGTGCCGAAAAAAAACTCGGCTTATACTCAAGTATATACGGTATATGAAAAGGTCTTAAATGATTACCAAAACACTCTGGTTTGGGTAATTGGAAAATTACCTTACTTATAGTTAACTGGAAAATTAAAACAAAAGTACTCGAGTTTTATGTAAGGATTGTTCCCTTAACTTGATCAGGAAATTACTTCAGTGCTTTCCTTAAGTGTCTGTGTATATCTTAACACAGTAGAACTCAAAATGTGAATCAAATTTAATACTTTTATATGAGAACTAAACTTTTTTTGTTGCGATGATTTATTAGTTGGTTTCACTGAATTGCTCACTTGAAAATATGGAAGAAAGATAGCTTTTTGCCTATACATTTAATTACATGTAAACTGAGATCAATAAGTATCTCTTCAGTCAATTTATGCAATAGCTCAATTTTTACAACAGTATATAAAATACTTGTTTACACTGTTACACTTTCTATAAAACTAAGCAGATTAATGGCAGCTCTGTAATCTTCATGATTAAGTTATTCATTTCTTTCTAGCTATTGCAACTAAAGGAAAAGTATTATGCTATTGAAGTTGATCCTGTTCTTACTGTAGAAGAGAAGTACCCTTATATGGTGGAATGGTAAGTGTGTACTGAGTAGTGAGAGGGTTAAAGAAATAAATCATTACAGTCCCAATTGACGGTTTATTTTTCCCCTGTGTTGTATATGAATAAATTTATAAATTACACAGTGAGTTAGAACAGAAATTAAACATAACAAAATGACCTCTAATTCCCTAATCACTCTAACATTCTAGGGTATGTTTTATTTTTTTTTAGTTTATTTAAGATGAGGTTCCATGGGAATAAATTAAAAAATCCTGCACTTAAGTCTTAAAAACAAAAAAATTTTTAAAGTATATGGATAAGATGTGGCTTAATGTATAAATAAAAGGAATTAGGGTTTAAATAGACTCTGAACAGTTGGAACCAGCAGGTGATGTGGTTACTGAGAAATTGACCTCTGGTGTTGGTTGCATTGATCAAAACACAGCATTCTGGGCAGACCACACTGAAAGCATTGTGTTGGGTTCTGGAAGAATGCTGTTAAGAGAAATCTTTGAAAAACTTAAAGGAGTCAGAGGAACCACCAGGATAATCAAGAGGAATCTGAGCCATCCTATTTGAAGAATGTTTTAAGAAATGGAATATGCTTTGATTTGAGAAGTAACAACTTGTTTTAATATCTTAACAGACCAGGAATATTTTTCTTCATTGTCTCATTACCTAACAGGGTACCTTACACACTTCATTTGTGTTTATGGTTTTATATATTGAAGCAATGTTAGACTTAATTCTACATACCTGTAGCAGTAAAACTGGAATTAGATTGGAAGGCTTAAGAAGATTGATTTTAGCATGAGAAATGAGAGTCTGGCAATTAGAGTTTTCTGATATAAGCTACCTTGGGAAAATGAGCTCACTGAAATGATAGAAGCTGACATACACAGAGAGGAGAATCACTTAGGAATATTGTAGGGATATTTTTAGGTATCAGTCGAAGAGTTAGGTTCTTTTTTACTTTACTTTTCTTTATTTGGGGGGAGAGTGAAAGGGGTGTTTGCATAGTTGTTATGGGTGAGAGTTAGGTTATAAAGACCCATTATATTGAGATGCCGAGATATAGGGGTTTTTACATAAGTATAAAGCAGACTGATCTCTATATAACAGTTTTCTTAACAAGGATTTTCTCTCTTTCTCACTAAGCAGCATCTTCAGTATGTAGGCATTTCATGAAAACCTAAACTACAAACAGTTGAAAGAAATAGTTTTGCTCTAATTCTTATTGCAATTGGAGAAAAGATTATGCATCCCTAGGCTAGACTGAGTTCTTATCTGTAGACTTAACGAAAGGTTCACCCTAGTTTTCCTATCTTTACCTTATTAGCGTACTGAAGCTAAGCCCAAGTTTGGGAGAACTGAAAAATGCAGTAAGGACGTGCATTATCACATTTTGAGACTCATGAGGTATACATTCCTTAGTGATGAATTTAAATCTTTAATCAGATATGATAAAACTCACTTGCTCACACTGAAGAATTCATTCTAATAAAGATAATAGTTTTAATTTGTTTTAATTGATACTCTTTTTTTTTTTCTTTGATCATAAACTCCAGGTATACTAAATCACATGGTTTGCTTGTTGAACAAGCTTTACCAAAAGCTAAACTTAAAGAAATCGTGGCAGAATCTGATGTTATGCTCAAGTAAGTTTCTTTTTTTATTGTTATTATTTACAGATTTGAACTATTGTTATATACCGTATATACTCGAGTATAAGGCACAAATTTTGTGCTGAAAAACCCGAGCTCGGCACAAATTTTGTGCCGGAAAAACTCGGCTTATACTCGAGTATATACAGTATGTACTTAATTGTGTATTTTTGTTAAAATAAGATATATAATGGCTCAGCGCCCATAGCACAGTGGTTATGGCGCCAGCCACATACACCGAGGTTGGTGGGTTCAACCCATCGGGGCCTACTAAAACAACAATAAGAACTACAACAAAATATAACTGGGCATTGTGGCTGGCACCTGTAGTCCCAGCTACTTGGGAGGCTGAGGCAAGAGAATCGCTTAAGCCCAGGAATTGGAGGTTGCTATGAGCTTGACGCCACGGCACTCTACTGACAGCAACATAGTGAAACTCTGTCTCCAAAAAAAAAGAAAAGAAAGAAAGAAAAAGATATATAATATTATATACATAAAAATTCAAAATATCCCATCTATCACAAAATAGTGGTGAGATAAAGAATTTAGAATGAGGCGGCGCCTGTGGTTCAAGGGGGTAGGGTGCTGGCCCCATATGTTGGAGGTGGTGAGTTCAAACCCAGCCCCACCAGAAACTGAAAAAAAAAAAAAAAAAGTAAATAAAAATTAAATTTCTGTTAAAAAAAAAAAAAGAATTTAGAATGACATGTTAGGTCTTGGTGTAGATAATAAGAGGCTTATGAGATTTTAGTGTATTTCCTTCTCTAGATTAAAATTTTCAAGATTTATAAATTTTTTTATTTTCTTACTATTTTTTTTTAATTTCTTTGCTTTTTTTTTTTTTTTTACACAGAGTCCCACCCTATGCCCTGAGCAGAGTGCAATTGCGTCATAGCTTAAGCAAGCCCATTTTAAAGTTTTTTAGCAAAATACTTTTGAAAGGCATAGAATATGAAAGGAATGTATAAATCCAATTGAAAAGAATTTAGCTAAGGACCTGTTACTAAATTTACATGAATCTACTTTCTGAATTCTCAAACTTCTTTGAAAAGTATTTCTAAGAAAGATGAATATAATTAAAATATTTGTAACACATGAATTACTAGCTAGAAGATTAAGCTTACTTTCAATACTGTTTACTACCTCTAAAATTTTCAACTCATTAGGCAAATATGATGCTTTTTGGGTTTTTTTGGATTTTGCTATATTTTAAGGCAATTAACTTTTAGAAGAAAAGCATTAAGTTGTCCGAATGTAAGGACAGCTAGTAAATATTCCATTCCTTTGTAGGTGGCAACAGCTTTATTTAACCTATAGCTTAGGAAGAGTAAAAACACAAGACAAGTTACAAAAGATTTTAGGAAAAGAAACCCCAGACGCTTTTCTGACAATAGGGAAGGTAGAAGAACAGTATGCTCAGCAAGTGGTTTTCCACTTCACCCTAAGTGGGTTTTCAAGTTGTGATTTAACTATCTTTTTCTTTTTTCAATTTATTTTTAGAGGTAGACTCTCATTATGTTGTCTGGGCTAGACTCAGAACTCCTGGGCTCAAACAGTCCTCCTGCCTCAGCCTCTTAAGTACCTGGGAGTATAGTTCATTCTGTCATACTGACTTTGTTTTTAAATGGTTTAAATTATGCACTGTAGGCTTATGTCATATTCAGTGGGAGTCTAAAAGCATCTACTTTGCAATATGAGAATTGATTAAAAGGAAGATAAAGTGTTCAACTGTTACTTGAAAAGTATCATCAGCAACTCTCTTGGGCAGTATTATGAAATAAGAATATAAGTGAGCCATAGGATTAGGTAGAAATATTTCACTTTTTTAACTTCTATGTGAAGAAGAGCTCTTGCTCTTTAACCATCAGTTTGTATCTCCATCTTGCAGAGAAGGATATGAGAATTTCTTCGATAAACTCCAGCAGCACAGTGTTCCGGTGTTCATATTTTCAGCTGGAATCGGTGATGTACTGGAGGAGGTTATCCGTCAAGCTGGTGTTTATCATCCAAATGTCAAAGTTGTATCCAACTTCATGGATTTTGATGAACATGTAAGAATATCAAATCATTATTTTTATTTTTCTTGTAGACAGGGTCTCACTCTGACCCCAGCTAGAGTTTAGTGGTGTCATCACAGCTCACTGCAACCTCAAACTTCTGGGCTGAAGTGATCCCTGCTGAGTAGCTGGGACTACAGGCATGCACTACCACTTCTGACTAATTTCTTAAATTTTTTGTAGAGATGGGGTTATGGTGTGTTACCCAGGAGGGTCACAAACTCCTGTCTTCCAGTGATCCTGTTGCCTCAGCCTCCCAAGGTGCAGTGGTTACAGGCATGAGCCACTGGGCCAGCTCAAGTCTTTTTGCATAATTATTTCTAAAATCTGAAAATATTTTAATCATGTAAATTTGTTATCATTTAGTGTATATTCATTAAATTAGGCCACATTGATAGGCCTACTATGGGACTCTTCATCTTTCCTAGTATTATCCATTATTATAAAACAATATGCCTTTCTGAAACTTTTGTTCCTTAAGCTACAAACTAAGGATAAAATTAGTAAAACCTTTAAGGTAATTTAATGCAGCAACTCTGAAGACTTGACTTTCATAGTTGGCAAAAAAGAAGTGAATTAGAATTTTTTTTTTTTTTTTTTTTTTGAGATAGAGTCTCATCATGTCGCCCTTGGTAGAGTGCTGTGGCATCACAGCTCACAGCAACCTCAAACTCTTAGGTTTAAGTGATTCTCTTGCCTCAGCCTCCCAAGTAGCTGGACTACAGGCACCCACCTCAGTGCCTGGCTATTTTTTAGTTGTAGTTGTTGTTTGGCAGGCCCAGACTGGGCTCGAACCTGCCAGCTGTGGTGTATGTGCCTGGCGCCCTAGCCGCTGAGCTACAGGCACCAAGCCAGAACTGGTATTTTTTTGAACAAGGTTTGCTAATCAAGACAGTGCATTATGAAATACATAAGATGAGATATTTTGGGCATGGCACCTGTAGCACAGTGGTTACAGCACCAGCCACTTGCACCCAGGCTGGTGAGTTCAACCTGGCCCCAGCCTGCCAAACAACAATGACAACTGCAACAAAAAATAGCCAGGTGTTGTGGCAGGGACCTGTAGTCCCAGCTACTTGGGAGGCTGGGGCAAGAAAATCACTTAAGCCTAAGAGTTTGAGGTTGCTTGTGAGCTGTAACGCCATGGCACTCTACCGCAGGCGACATAATGAGAATCTGTCTCAAAAAAAAAAAAAAGATGATGAGATATTTTGGTTAGGAATAAAATGAAAATTGAATTTTTAAATCTTTTTTTTTTCCAACCATTTAAGGTGGTCTCTAAAAAAATCATTGATTTCTCAGGGCCTTTCTTAACGTATCATGACTGTGATTGGATTTAAGTGCTTTGAGATCTCTCATGCCAAAAATAAATTTATAAATATGATGAAATAATAGTGACATTCCTTAAAATTAATAAAATATATAATTTTTAAAACCTATTATTTCAAAAGATTTATGTTTTTAATAGGGGGTACTCAAAGGATTTAAAGGAGAACTAATTCACGTATTTAACAAGCATGATGGTGCCTTGAAGAATACAGAATATTTCAATCAACTAAAAGATAACAGCAACATAATTCTTCTGGGAGATTCCCAAGGAGACTTAAGAATGGCAGATGGAGTAGCCAATGTTGAACACATTCTGAAAATTGGATATCTAAATGATAGAGTAAGTACACAGGTCTGTAATTTAACTTTCTTCGTAAGAAAAAATTACAATGAAACTACAGGAAATTGCTGCCAAAGGTACCTAGAAAAGTAATTATTTCATAGACATTTTCCTTACTCTTTACTCCTTTATTTGGTGATGATTAAAGGAACTGGCACATGCAGATGCATGCTACACGTATTGGGAAAGGAAGGTATGTGTTCTATAGGAGCCCTCTCTGTCCTCCTCTCACTAGAGGATGGGTAGCACTCCCCAGTTATTAGAATCAAAGATGTCAACCAGAGATTGCCAAATGTTCTTTGGACAAAATCATCCCAGTTGAGAACCATTGTACTGGAGAAAGATCATTTTGGAAAGAAAAGCTACCATGTGGAAAAATGTCTGTGTCAGTACTCTGAAATTATTTTTCAAAGATTTTATGAAGGTTGAATTTAATTTACTGTATTTGCCCAAAATATCTAACATAACAATGAGATCCATACTGAAATTATTTGCTGCTTCTCCCTGTATGTTAATTTTATTTTTGTTCTTCTTTTGATTAGGTGGATGAGCTTTTAGAAAAGTACATGGACTCTTATGATATTGTTCTAGTACAAGATGAATCATTGGAGGTAGCCAACTCTATTTTACAGAAAATTCTATAAACAAGCATTCTTCAAGAAGACCTCTCTCCCATGGGTGCAACTGATGCAAGAACTGCTCATCTGTTGTCTTGCTGAAAGACTCTTTATTTATAACACGTCCTGACTCTTGAAGTTTTCCTTTTACATAACTGATGTATTTTCAGACATGTTGAATCCACCAACTGGAAGATCCTTTTCTCTACCTTTCTCAATACACTCCTCACTATATTTTTTAATAGACTTAAAAATCTTAAAGCCAAAATTAGAAAAATAACTCCCTACTTTTCCAAAGTGAATTTTATAGTGTAACGTTATCATGTTTTTGAGGAGTCTTTTTACACCAGGAAAGTTTGTAAGAATTTAAAAAGACATTTTATGAAATGGTGAAATAATGTACATGATTTTAAGTATTGACATTTTTTTGTAATTTGGGTTATTATGCTGATGGTTATCACAATCTCTTGAAATTGTATTATGTTTGGTTATTTTGTCTGGGGTAAATCAATATTTACCAGAGGAAACCGGTACTTAGTGTTGGAAAAATGTTGGTGTATACAATGTCACTGATTTTAAAAAACATTCTATATTGAAGCACTGATAACATGAAATGAAAAGTCTTTTTACTTCTTTTGTCCAGCCTGTCTTTATTCATTGATTCAATGAACATTTTAGGGCACCTGCCCTGGTTTTTTCTTTTCCTGTCTTCCTTCCTACCTTCCTTTTCCTAAGGTGCTTGTCATAGTGACTGTTTAGATTGGTTATTTTCAAAATTTATACATTCTAAGCCTAAAGATTAAAAAAAATTAATCTGCCCTTCAGAAAGTACTGATACCCACAGAAATTATTTCCCTCCCTTGAAAGCACCAGCAAAAGAGTATTTTATTGTTAAAGTCTGAATTTCAGAAAGAGAGGCAGGAAACAGAGTAACTAACCATTGTGACTAAAACCGAGTAGTCCTGCAAAGTTAGGAACTAGCATTTCTCTCTGCAGCCTGACTTCTGTCCCAAGTCTCTGCTGCTGCTTCATAATTGGTTTTCATAGGTTTGAACTTGTCACTGGCATAGATCTGACCAATAGTAACCCATAAATTCTAGAGCCCATGGGCAACTAATGGTTTTGCTTATGTCATCTGAGCTCTAATGTACTCAGCATGCTCTGATTGGTTCTGGCCATCCAGTGTGTGTCACCAGCCATCTGGAGTCCAATCAGAGGTGGCAGGAAGGCATGGTCACATGATAACCTTTGTTTCCTGGGGATGCCTATTGTTATCCTCTACCTTGATTATTCCTTTTGTTATAATAAATAATGAGACCAAAAAGTGCAAGGATAAAAGGTAGACTAGATTCTGCTTAGGTATATACCAAATCAAACTCAAAAGTAAACTTGTTACATTAAAGCAGATAGGATTGCATGAGAGTATCACAATTACCTGCAGCACTTTTTCACATAGAAAAAAACAGTTGGGAATCACTGATCTAATGATAGCCCTTTATACCCTGTGTTGCTATCAGACCTTGTCATATTGGCCATTTCCCAAAGGAGTTTAATATGCTTCCTTAAATAAGCATTTTATTATGTGGTGTAAGTTTAAAGAATGGTGAATTCATGACCTGCATTTTAGTTATTGTTCAGCCCCTTAGTAAGACTGAAGATTCAATTACCTCTCTATATAATGAATGCCTTAAGAACATGTACTCTCTAAGGCCCCATCTAGCCAGTTCCATGTTAACTTGATTATGTTTTTTCCACTAGATGCTTATGATCCTATCACATCTCATTGCCACTGACGGTACTAATATTAAAAATATTTGTATTTGAGTTGTTTTTAGAACAGTTTAATATAGCGATTAAGTGAGTGATCAGGACACATTATTTAACCTGTGTCTCGGTTTGTTCATCTGTAAAGTGAAGATGATATATCCTCTAGACTTGTGAGGATTAGATGTGCTCATCTCCATTTGTGCATGCATTTCACATTTATATATGCATTTAGAACAGTGTAACACAAGTATTCAATATTGTTAGCTATAGGCCAGGTGCAGTGGCTCATGCCTATAAACCTAGCACTCTGGGAGGCCGAGGCAGGTGGCTTTCTTGAGCTCAGAAGTTTAAGATCAGCCCTGAGTAAGAGCTAGACCCCATCTCCACTAAAAATAGAAAAACTAGCTGGACTTGATGGCTGGCGCCTGTAGTCCCAGCTACTCAGGAGGCTGAGGCAAGAGGATTGCTTAAGCCCAAGAGTTGGAGTTGCTGTGAGTTATGATAATGCCACAGCAGTCTACCCAAGGCAACGGAGTGAGACTCCCATAAAATATATATATTGTTAGCTGTATCCATTCACAAAAGTAGAAGCTACTAGATCTCCCAGTACAGTGTCTGGTTGAGTCAATGAAATGGAAGGATCTTTGGTAGTCCCGTAAACACTGGTAGTGGTATGGTCATTACCACATCCTCTAAAGAGCCTGGCATCAGTCAGTGGTTTAAGTCAGCTTTAAATTTTACTTTATGAGGTAAAGCAGACTTTACATTTTTTTTAATTTTTTTTCTTTTTTTTTTTCTTTTGTCAAATCATAGCTGTGTACATTAATGCAATCGCCTGTACCCATTCTAAGATGCACCGTAGATGTGGCCCCACCCTCCCTCCGTCCCTCTACCAAAACCTCCCCCCTCCCTCCCCTCCCTTTCCCCCTTCCCCCTATTCTTAGGTTATAACTGGGTTATATCTTTCATATGAAAGCTATAATTTAGCTTCATAGTAGGGCTGAGTACACTGGATACTTTTTCTTCCATTCCTGAGATACTATGCTAATATGTTCCAGCTCCATCCATGTAAACATGAAAGAGGTAAAGTCTCCATCTCTTTCTTTAAGGCTGCATAGTATTCCATGGTATACATGTACCACAATTTGCTAGTCCATTTGTGGGTCGATGGGCACTTGGGCTTCTTCCATGACTTAGCAATTATGAATTGGGCTGCAATAAACATTCTGGTACAGGTGTCTTTGTTATATTGTGACTTTTGGTCTTCTGGATATAAACCTAGTAAAGGAATTATAGGATCGAATGGCAGATCTATTTTTAGGTCTCTAAGTATTCTCCAAACCTCCTTCCAGAAGGAACATAATAGTGGGCATTCCCACCAGCAGTGTAGAAGTGTGCCCTTTCCTCTGCATCCACACCAACATTTCTGGTTTTGGGATTTTGTAATGTGGGCTACTCTTACTGGGGTAAGGTGATATCTCAAAGTAGTTTTGATTTGCATTTCTCTGATGATTAAGGATGATCTTTTTTTCATGTGTTTGTAGATTTTGCGTCTGTCTTCTTTAGAGAAGTTTCTCTTTAAGTCCCTTGCCCACCCTGAGATGGGATCACGTGTTCTTTTCTTGCTAATATGTTTGAGTTCTCTGTGGATTCTAGTTATTAGACCTTTATCGGAGGTATAACCTACAAATATTTTCTCCCATTCTGAGGGCTGTCTGCTTGCTTTACTCACTGTGTTCTTGGCTGTGCAGAAGCTTTTTAGTTTGATCAGGTCCCAGTAGTGTATTTTGGATACTGCTTCAATTGCCTGGGGAGTCCTCCTCATAAAATATTCACCCAGGC
>CAUYPK010014381.1:0-128720 GCA_963574355.1 Loris lydekkerianus
GTTTGTGGTTTTCTTGTTTTGCACCAATCAGCGGGGGGCACCTCTGTCACATTAAAAAAAAAAAAAAAAAAAAAAAAAAAAAAAAAAAAATATATATATATATATATATATATATATATATATAGTAACAATTGGACACCATCTCTGTCCCCAAGGGACACATTGCCTAGTAGAGGAAGTTTAGTGTTCACAATAAGCCCCAGAGGTAAGCAGAGCACGGGGCTTGCTCTGTTCTGGAACCAAGAGCAAAACAGAAAGCATAAAGGAGGACTTGAGCTTCTAAGGACTCTGGGAAAGCTTCCAGGAGGAGGCAGGCATCCTTTGAGAATTTCAGTAAGTGTAAAAGGGGAGGAAGCCTTTCAGGAAAAGGAACTGCCAAGGGCAAAGAGGAGGAGGTATGATGCTTCTGTGTCTAGGGAGCAGCAAGAGATCTGGTAACCAGGGTGCAGGGGTTTGGGGAGGATGTGTAAGAAGAGATAAAACTAGAAAGGAAGATGGTCAGATCATTGAAGTCCTTCTGGCCACAGTGAGAAATTTAGGCCTCATTCTGCAGTGAGGAGCAGGGATGTGAGAGGTTGGATGTGAATTTTAGGAAGATAACCCTGGTAGCATTGTCAGGGTGCCCAGAGGGGATGTTTAGAAACAGGACCAGGTAGGAGGGCAGTACATTTGGCCTTGACTGAGAGGCCAAGGCAGACTTGAAAGAGTGGCTAGAACTGGTCCTGGTTAGAGGGAAGGGAGAAACCTGCCTGGCACTGGGGGCATCATTATCTGAGATGGGGAATCCTGGACGAAGAGCAGGTTTGGGACAAGAAGGTGAAGATGAACTTTTCATTTTCTTAAGGCTGTATTTTAATAAGTGGAAGGTTTTAATTTTTATTTGAGACAAAGTCTCACTCTGTTGCCTAGGCTAGAGTGCCATGGCGTCTGTCTAGCTTGCAGCAATCTCAAACTCCTGGGTTTAAGTGATCCTCCTGGCTCAGCCTCCTGAGTAGCTGGGACCATAGGCGTGAACCACTGCACCTGGCGTAGAAGTTTTTGATTTTAATAAAGCTCAATGTGTTCATTTTTTGCCCTTTATTAGTATGTAATCTCTAAGAATTTTTGCCTACCCCAAGGTCATGAGGGTATGTTTTTTTTTTTTTTTTTTTTTTTTTTTTGTAGAGACAGTCTCACTTTATGGCCCTTTGGTAGAGTGCTGTGGCATCACACAGCTCACAGCAACCTCCAACTCCTGGGCTTAAGTGATTCTCTTGCCTCAAGCCTCCCGAGTAGCTGGGACTACAGGTGCCCGCCACAACGCCCAGCTATTTTTTTGTTGCAGTTCGGCTGGGGCTGGGTTTGAACCCACCACCGTCAGTATATGGAGCCGGTGCCTTACTGACTGAGCCACAGGCGCCACCCCTATGAGGATATTTTCTTAAGAAAGGTTTTAGACAAGCTGTTTTTGAGAAGCCGGCAGGTTGGGGAGCAGATTAGTGGGCAGCTCAAAAGGTAGGTCTGGCCTCAGCCTGGTGAGTCCTCCAGGTGGAGGGGTTCACAGGCAGCAGACAGGAAGCAAAGAGCCCAGAGCACAGTCAGCAGCCCCACGTGGAGGGGATCAGGATAACAGGCACAGGGACTCGGGACTTCTGGGAAGAGATGGCCACCAGGTCAGCATCTGTAAGGATTTCTTGAACTAATTAGGGGCCTATTGAGCACACCACCCCACCCCACCCAATCTGTGGAGCCCTTTTCAACCTCCAAGTCCCTGAGGCCACCCCTCCCCCTTCACCTCTCAGTTGGCTCTCCCTCTCATGCCAGTGGTCGCAGTGCACGGGAGCGTCACCACGTTCCTTACTGACCCTTCTTCAGTGGCAGCTCTTCACAGATGCCATCTGACTCTTCCCCTTATTCCTCTTTAGCCATTGGTAGGCAGCATAAACATTATTTGACTCTAGGTGCTGTCTGAAACTAAAAACTGAGTTAAACGTATTTTATACATACCAAGAATACTATTTGAATTCAGTGTTTCTTAAAATGTGGGGTTTTGTATTCTCCTACCAGAACTGCCCGGACAGTGCATCAAACTCTCATATCCCTGGGCCCTGCTCTGAACCTACTGAAGCAGAATCTCTGGGGTGGTTGGTGCCTCTAAATCTGATTTTCTAGCCAACACCCCAGATCATTCTGGGGCTTACTAAAGTTTGAGAATCACCAAGCTTCAAATTGATTACATGAAAGAAAATCATATCAGGCACAGAAGAGATTCCAAACAGATGCATTGATAAGGGCATTTATTGTATCACCCGCGGGGGGGGGGGTGTGGGGGTGTGGTGGGGGTGGTGTCACTGCACATTAGGGTCACCTGGGAGTTTTGCTTGTTTTGTATAAACCCCCGCTGCTCAGCTGGATTAATCTCTGCAGGAATTTAGTAGTTTCCAAAGCTCTCCCGGTGATTCTGACCCACAGCCCAGATAGCTGCTAAACTAGGAGCTGAGGAAGAAGTGTGGGCTCTAAAGCTGACAGACGTGGGGAACACCCCAAACAGGGTGTGTGTAGGGGGAGGAGACCGGAAAGGCCTTGGCACAGGAATTTAACTTTTCCTTTGGGATGGAGATGACAGGGTTCCCGCTGTTCCCAGCTGTAGTCACCACTATGCGGGTCCACTGGGCTCCCCCTGGATCTTCTCTTTGGATCCTGAAACTTGAGCTGGTCTGCCTGCCTGAATCTGAATGCTAGTGCCTTAGGCCCCTCCCTTTGACCCCTGGGGATGGGGTGGGGGGGAAAACAGGTCAGGCTGTTAAGGTTTACCAGGTTCCTTTCGCCCACACCCATCTTAGTATAAAATTAACACTTCTCCAGTTTTTAAAGCAAAGTGACAACAGTCCTAAAGCAAACTTGTCCTTCGGTCCCTCCTGACTTCCTTTGATCTTACCTGTAATATTTAGCAGGTATCTGTGGTGCCATTAGGCTGGTTATGAAACCAGGATGGAAAGAAGCTAGGAAGTTCTTTAAGGTCTTGCTAACAGCTGTAATGCCCTGCTCAGCTCAAGACTTGACAGCAACACCCCCACAACCCTGCTGGCTGGATTTCCTGGGAAGGGGCTGGTGGGGTCTGCCACCCTCCACTCCTGCCCCCTTTCTGGCCCCCAGACTCACTGGAAGGTGGCGCTGTGCAGACCTTGCAGTTCCCGGTTAGGGGATGAAAGTGACCAGGAAGGATGAGCCAGGCCTATGGAGAAACTGTCGGGATAGAGAAGGTAGGTGGGCGCACTGGGGAAGAAGGCAGCACAGAAGCCTCGCAGCAGGTCTGCCAAGTTGGGGCTCCCCAGCGTACATCATTGGGAAGTAGAGGGCTCCCAGGGAGAGAATGGGGGAGTCAGGCGGAACCAGGGCTGCTTGAGAGAGAGGTCAAGGGTAAGTGAAAAGGGGCTTTCCATCATTTTGCTCTCTTGATCACAAGTTCAATATTCAGAAGAATTTATCTAATGTGAGTGTTACCACACGACAGTCTCCTCGTGCTCTGCCTCCCTAATAGATAGTCATGAGGCTATGCTTGTGTTTTTCATTCTTGCTCTCATCTGCCAGGAAGCTAATGCAATTGCAGATGCCCTCCAAAATCTGGCCATTCCTGTCTGAAACACCTGGGAGGTTGTGCCCATTCTTAGTTTACCCTGTTCCGTTTTTCCTTGACTCTTCCTGCCTCTACCAAAACCAGCATCCTCGGATTTCCTTCGGAGCATATAGAAAGCGTCTCTGCCACATAATCTACCATCTAATTGCATGCTGCCTCGCATGAGGGCTGTGGTTTCATGTGTGGTGGGTGCACAATTAGGCTGTCACAGAAGCGTAGAGGCCCATGGCTTCCACCAGCCTACCTCCTGCAGGTGCTCGGGTGCTTTAGGCAGACACAGCTTCTTTCCAGGTCCTGAAACTAGACCCATAGCATTTGCCCAAATGCCACTCCTCTCCCCAGACTGAGGGAGGTTCTGCTGCAGGGCCCAGGTTTAGGGTGATGGTGTAGCACCCAGCAAGTCCAGCACACTGCAGTTGCCATGGTAACCTTTCTGCTTTTCTTCAGGAGGAGGATGGATTTCCCTTTCAGTGTGAATCATCTGCCTGGGCTGCCACCATTCTATACCCTCTGGGAACCAGACTCCTAGCCTCCCACCTTCTGCATTCTGCCACGGAGGGCAGCTTGTCAAGAGCTTTAGCTTTAAATCACAATCCAGTATCAGACAACAGCTGATTTGGCTGGAAAAGGGGAACAGGAGGGAAAGACACAGAGGTGGGGATGTGTGTGCAAGAGGGGGCTGACCTCCGCCTCTTCCTGCCTCTCCTCTATCCAGACCACTTTCTTTCAGTTAATGGCACTGACCCTTCAGGTGGGCTTAGTCCCCTCGAGGCCTCAGTTTTCTCATTTTAACAAACAGCCAGGACATCAGTGGTTTCTACACCTGGTTAGTATCTGAATTACCTTAGAGAGGTTTTAATAGATTCCTGAGCCCCACCCTAAGCCTGCTGATCTATATGGGTAGAGCCCAAGCATCTGTATTTATAAAATTTTCCTTGGGTGATCCTGATTCAATTAAGCCCAAGTAAGTTTAGGATTCTCCTGGCAAGATGATCTGTAGGGCCCTCGTGGGAAGAAAAGGAAGCTCTGCCCTGTCTGGGGATTGCCTGGCCCTTCTGGAGAGCCCTCGCAGGTTGATCTTGTCAGAAAGCAGGTGCTTGCTGCCTGGTCAAGCTGGCTGAGCCAAGTCTAGGCTCCCATCTTTTCCCCTGAAGAGAAGCCAGGAGAGAGAGAATGATAGGAAGGGGGGATGTTGCCATAACAACCAGCTCCAGGCAGAGGCCTCCCTTCTAGGGGCTGGTACTTCACCCCAGTCCTGGTGGTTTCCATGGAGATGGGTTACTGAGGGATGGGGGAACATTTGCCCTGCATAGAGCATTAGTCAGGAGCTGCTAGTAGGCAGAAGCCCATCATTAGGTGGGAGCCTTGGACCCCTGTCAACTTAGAGTCCTCCCAACATGGCCTCTGCTCTCTGGGTACACATCTGCCACCTTCTTCCTGCTTAGTTGCTCTATGACTGGTCTCCTTAGCAACAAGTCCTGCTAACTCCATGCTGTTGGCTCTGTGGCTATTTTTAGCTTCACTGCCAGCAACCTAGTCCTGGTCATTTGCTTGCAACCTCCATATGGATTGCAGAGGAATAGGAAAACAAAGATTCCTGGCCTTTTTGGGGAGCCCTAGTCTGGGACCTCTTAGCAATTATTAGGATTTCTGCCATGGAAAGGATCTGTCCTCCAATTTGGAACTTGGGCAGTGGACTAGGGGTGAGGCTTCTGAGATAGTGATGTGTTCACCATTCAGCAAACACCGTTTTAATCCTCTATTCTGTGTGAGGTGCTCCGGCCCACATTGCTTCCATATGAAGCTGAATAAAAAATGCAGTCTCTGCCCTCTAGGAATTTTTAATCCGTGGAGAAGAGAGATGAGTTACACACTCACCTTCATACAAGGCAAAGCAAAGACCGGCAGGTTCTAAGAGAGGATACCAATGTGCTGTGGGAGTGTGGAGGAGGAGGGGGGGGGGCAGGGGAAGATGAAGCTCAGTGGGGCAAGGTACAGGTCAAGGGCCAGAGTGGCACTGTCCTAAAGCACTTTCTGCAATGATGGAAATCTGTGCCATCCAGAAGCCTCCAGGAACATGTGGCTCTTGGACACTGGTATGTGGCTGAGGAACTGAGTTTCCATTTGTATTTAAATAATTTAAATAGCCACGTGCAGCTAGTAGCTACCTTATTGGACAGCCCAGGGCTAGAAAAACTTTCATGGTGGAGGTAATTGATGGACTGCATAGAAGGATTTGGACTGGGAGAGGTTGAAGGGGGCAGGCATTCCAAGAAGGAACAATGTGAGGAACACCAAGTGGGTGGGCAGAGTGGGCTTCATGACATTACATGGAGGCCTTCAGATACGCGGGGGCCTTGAATGTCGTGTAGGGTGTTGACTTCTGAGCACTGAGGCAGGACAGGTTGAAAACAGACACTTGTCCTCATCTCATGGCTTTTTGTCTGGGTAAGATTTCCCTGGTCTTGGGGCTGGTGAAAATAGGTGTATGGCAGAAAATATGCAATAATGTCATCTGGTTGCTTCGCAGATGACTATATAGAGGCCCTGGCTTCTCTGATTTTGAGTAAACACATTCAGGTGGCACATATCCACCTGATGGATGGCAGCAGCGTAACCTGCCCTCATCCTGCTAGGACAGAATTTTATGACAAAGCATGCCACAGAATGTTGAACTCTCAGGCAGGAGAGGCTCTTCCCACCTGGACCCCCTCGTGTTTCTGCTCTTTGGTGGAGTTATCATGGCCTCATGTCTCATCTAACTTCTATGAGACTGGAAATTCAAATTACCGTATATACTCGAGTATATACGGTAACACACTTGGGATTGTGATCTTCAAAGACCCAGGAGAGCAGTGCACACCAGAATGTTATTATTTACCAATTTATAACAGGACACGTCCTTGCCACACAGATCATAATACTTATCCTGCCGTTTTCTGGCAACTTACTGGTATCAGAATCATTGGAAAATGTAATTAAAATTAGAAGTTTGCTTGATGAATACAGGCTCAAGGTTGAGAAGAGTCCGGTGTCCTTAAGAGGTATTTTCATCAGGCTTTGGCGGTCTATTGGATCACTCTTGTCTGCCTGCCAAACAGGAACTATACCCTCTCTCTCAGGTCACCCTCTCTGCTGGACCACGCTGGATACTTCCTCTCCAGCACCACTTTTAGGCTCTTGACATCCACTATAATATAGTCTTCCTTTCATCCAGGAGTTCCTCCTTTCAACATACTTTTATTACAATTCCAAGAACATGGCTTATTTTACATGGCACTGCTATTTGAGGTTGGCTATCTTAATCTCAGTAAAAAGACCTATCCTAGTAACTATGCAGAGGAGGTTTACTTTGGAAGGTCAAGGGCATGTGGGACCTGAGGGTCCTTGAAAGCTCCCGTTTTTTTTTCCTTTACCCCTTTACTAAAATCACCTTTGTCCTAGATCTTGAGGTCTCTCCTGCTTTGAGTTCTGACTGTCCCCTTCAAAGACACACTTCTGTTTAAATGACTCATAGTCTATAAAAGGGTAATGTTTCATAGTTACAGGAGAAGGAAGATGCCCTAGGTTAGTGGGGGGACTCCTTTGAGACCAGGCTTAATTTTGCTTATGTTGGGAAGTTGTGTGGAAGAGGTAAGATTTGACTTTAAAGGATGAGAATAAGGACGTTTGACAGCTTGAAGGGGAGGGGCTGGTTTCTGTGTAGGCCAAGAGAAAGTGAATGGTTCTAGCCAGTTGTGACACCTGGGGTCCTGGCATAGTTACAGTCTGAAGAAGTCCCAAGACCAGAGGGTAGAGTCTTCAGCCATGTTGTAATGGAAAAGGAGATGTCACAATGAGCCAGAGTGTCTGAAAGGAGCTGCCAAGCCAGAATCTGAAGCTTCCTTTTGAGAGGAGGCCTTGGGGTGAGGTCTCAGGTTGCCCCTTCACCAGGCCTGGATGTTGAGGAGGGATCAGTGAGAAGCAGCTAAGCAAGTCCTGTTACATTCCTTAAAGGCTGGGAGCAGGCTGGGGTCATAACTCAGAGCTTCTCATCCCTGCTTCAACGAGTGGATACCTTACTTGGATGGAAAGATGGGTTGGAGCAGAAGGCCTCTGTTTTTATAGTTGGCTCCTTTTTTTCCAGCTATGTGGATTCTGGGTCTCAGTACTCCCAAGTTTTATAAGTAGAAGGCTGATTTAGAGGACTTGTTCCTCAGGGTTTGCTTGCTCTGATGGCCCCAAGAGGGATAGTAGGCCATCCTCACCATGGCATCTTTTTTTTAAAGACCATCTCACTTTGTTGCCCTTGGTAGAGTGCTGTGACATCATAGCTCACAACAACCTCAAACTCTTGGGCTCAAGTGATTCTCTTGCTTCAGCCTCCTGAGTAGTTGGGACTTCAGACACCTGCCACAATGCCTGGCTATTTTTAGAGACGGGGTCTTGCTCTGGCTCAGGCTGGTCTCAAACCTGTGAGCACAGGGCAATCCACCTGCCTCAGCCTCCCACAGCACTAGGGTTATAGGCATGAGTCACTGCGTCCGGCCTGGCATCTCTTGACCTCATTTATGCCAGCACCTGTTCCAGGTGGTATGTCACAGTAGACTATGCCTGGGAGCCAGGCACCTAGAGAGGTATCATTGTCCTTAGGAGATGGTGGTATTCCAGGGCCTGGGAGGGCTGAAATCATTCCTATTTTGCAGATGAGAAAACAGACTTCTTGGGGTTAAGTGGGTTATTCAAAGCCTTGGTGGTAGAATCAGAACTCAAGTCCATATCTTCTGACAAGCCAAACAGCCCTCTGCTGCTAGGAGCATTTTCCTTCAGTTCCTCTACTCTTCTAATTCATCTGGCAAACTGAAACCAGCCTAATCTTTCTAAAATACCCATTCATCTCAGGCTTGCCAAAAAACTTGCACTTATTTTTGACAGCTACAGGATGTATCTGTTGACACCCCTGAAGTCTTGTCCTTATCCAGCTTTCTATGCCTGTTAGCTTTAGTGTACTGGGATGTTGCAGGGGGGTGAGGGGGTCTCTCCTTTCCCAGCCTGGCAGCTGTTACTTATCCCACCCATCTCATGTCATTCCAGACTGCCATTCATCCTCGGCCCAGTCTCTGCTCACCTCCAACTCACCTCTAACCTCTTTTATCTTTCATTATCCTTCATACCACCTATTTTTGTTGTCTTCCGAGTCATCCTGGCCCACTCCCTTTGCTATCTGTGGTATAGTTATCTTTGCATATGTTTGTCTTCCAGTGATCCTTTCATATCTCTCCAAGTCCAGTGGTATCTTCAACTGCTTTGAGACCAGGGTCAACAGGGTCTGCTTCTTAATCTGATGTTACAACCAACCTAATGAAGGGACCATGGGTGGGGATTGCTGTTGGCCTCGAGGGTAGGTGACTCTACTCAGGAGGCTGCACCTGGACGCTGCAGCTGGAGGCTCCAGGAAGAGAGTAAAGCCTTCTTGATCTGCAGATGTTCATGCCTGGGAATGAAGGAATTGCGGTACTTTAGAAGAAGCGCCCTGGCTCAGTCCGTCCCCCCACCCCACAGTGGAAAATGAGGAGTCCTTGGAAGACTCAAGAGTGATGTAGTAAGGGCCTTGAGGACTTAACCAGGAAGAGACTTTGAGAGCCTGAATTGCTGAGCCACACTTTTTAAGGCACCCTCTATCCACCTGTAGTGTGGAGGCGGGACACACACACACACACACCCTAGAGCTCTTGTCCTGAGCGCTCCCAGTTTCTGTGCTGTGCCCTCTGTCACGCTCAGTTTGTATTCTCTGAGTTTTCCTCCAACTTCCTGGGCCCTGCCCTCTTATCTGTAAGCTTTTTTTTCTTTTGGTTCTGAGAAACTCACTTTTAACAACTTTCTCCCGGCTGTCCCAGACCGTCGGAAATGTGCGCTTTCCCTTCGCCCGGACTCCGAGTTCCCTTAGGGCTCCAAGCCGAGCGCGGCCCCTTCTCTACCTTCCTCCGGCCCTCAGTCCCCCAGTCCCCTGCGGCTCCCCGCAGGTCTGGGCCTCGCCCCCCGGCTCTGCGCTAATCTCTTCCAGAGTTGGGGGAGAGGGGGCGGGGCAGGCCCGTCCCGCGAGGCGGGGGCGCTCCCTGCTGCCCGGCCGGGGCGGGCCCTGGGAACGGGCGCAGGCCGGCCGCGCCCCCGGCCCCCGCGCCCCTCGGACCGGAGGAGAGGGGCTGGCTCACCGCCAGCGTCGGAGCGCCGGCCCCCTCCCCCGGCCCGCCCGCAGCCAACCAGGCACTCCAGCGGGGCCCACGTGACCTGGAGTTCTAGACAAAGAAAATGTTCCCTCCCTCCCCCCCACAGTCCCCCTCCCCTCTCTCTGGCCCCCTCCGCCCCCAGCCCCATCGCCCCCTTCCCCTCCCCCCAGACGGGCAGCTACTTACAGAGCTTCAGGGCCGGGGCTCACACCTGAGCTGGACCGCAGAGGGGCTGCACCTGGCCTTATGGGTAGGTTCCTGGACGGAGACTGGGGGCGGGGAGGCTGTAGGGCCGGGGGTGGGGGGGGGGGAGGCTCTCCGCAGCCCTCAGTTTGAAAAGAGTCACGTATGCCTCCCCGGCCCGGGAGCTGCGGTGTCCCTGCCTGGCCTGAGTGCTGCAGATGCTGACTTAGTGCTGGCCCACCTACTCCTTACCCAAGGCCCCACTCCTCACCAGCTCAAGTGGCACCTGGTGTTTCCAGGGACAGGAGGAGAGCCGGCTGGGAGCCTGGGCAGTGGTAACTGCAGGCGCTGGCTGAGCGGGTTTGGTGGGCCAGGAGTTGGGTTGGAAGCAGCTTGAGCTGAGCTGCATGCAGATGGGTGCCTGGCATTTCCTAGCTGACCTGTATCCCTGGCTGGAGGACCATGCTGCTCTCAGGGCCTTGCCAGCTTGCAGCCTCCTGGTAGGGACAGCTTCCTTTCCTGCAAGTTCCTGGAAGCCACCCAGCAGGCAGCCAAGAAGAAGGGGTTGAGGATGCAAAGGAGCAGGGTGACCCTGACATAGGAGTGTGGGGGCCAGTTCCATGCTGGCCTGTGACACCCAAAGGAGGCTGCGTGAGTTTGGGGGCGGTGGCGCTCAGACCTCTGACCTTTGGAATGGGAAGTGCTGAGTTGCAGGGGGAGGTGGAGGCGGGACAGTTGCCTGAGGAGATGGAACTGCTGGAGCACAGGCAGCAGTAGGCAGCAGAGTTACCAGCCGCTTTCCCAAGCTGGACAAACTCTGGCCAGGTGGCTTCCGAAGACTGGTGTAGAGCCCCTCTTGGATCTTGCCCAATCTCTTGATCCCTCTAGGGATGAGGAGCCATCAGCTCAAATGGGAGAGCCCTGCGCTAACCCTCTTTCTCCTATTGTTTGCCTGGGCAGGAGGGCAGTAGAGAAGAGGAAAGGAGGATGCTTTCCCGAACTGCCCTGGGCAGACTATTCTAATGAGCACCTCCCCCACCCGCTGCCCCTTCTTCCCCTTTCCTCTGGCCTCCTGCTGCTAACCCACCTCCTTCCTCCTTTCCCCACCCCTACAGCCCTTGTCCTAGTGGAGGCCCCTTCCTCCTTTGCCAGCCCAAACCATGCTGGGTGTGTGTTCTGCACCAAGTGGGTTGGGGATGCTGAATAGTTATCAGCAGCAGCATCTGACAGGCTGGGGGAAGTTGTGGGGGAAGAAGAATGTTCAGGAACTCTCTGTGGAGGGGTTGAGAAGAGAGACAAAGGGGCTGTGGAGGAGTGATGATGGTGGTGTCAGGCACGACTCTCTTCTAGACCTGGGGAGGAGCCTGCGCCCACCTGCTGCCACTTGCTGTGGAAGTGGTGGCAGGTCCTATCCCCTTCTTGCCTTCTGCCACCTGCATACCTTGTACTGGTCTAGGGCCCCATCACACCTGGGAGCAGGGCCTTTGGGTCATCTGAAGCAGCACCCTAACCTGGGTCAGCTGTCCATGCCTGAAGTTTGGGAAGGCATGGTGGAGAGCTAGCAACAGCTAGATGAGAGCTTGTCTGAGAGTATGACTAGTGGGGCTGAGGATCCCAGAAGAGGAGCTAGCACTCTGGAGAAGAGATCCCTTGCCCCATAGACTCCAGCACACCTCTTGTGGGGGAGGAGGTGATGGCTAATTGAAGGTAGTGAGTGGAGGGCAAAGTCTCGACCAGGTGAGTGTATACTTGGGAGAGCTGAGCAATTACTCTGCGCACATTCGCCCCCATCGTCCATGAACTCATTTCCCAGCTGTTTGTGGGCTAGGGTCAAAGGATACCTTATCCTATTTTAGAATGTGTTTAGTCAGAGAAAGAAGCAGGACTAACGTCCTCAGTGTTACAGGAATCGTCATAAGAACGATTCCTATAACACATAAGAAACAGATTTGGTCTATGGCTGGGAGTCAAAGACTTAAAGATTGAATGAAATAAAGTGAATCCACAAGACAGTACACCAGACCACTGCACTTAAAACAAAGGTTAACTTGGGACCCCTTGGATTGGGGAGTCTTGTCCATTGATGGGCTTTGGGAGAGTTCTTGGAATCCTTGACACATATATGACTCAGATTAAAGAGGTCTGAGAAAATGAACAGAAATCCTTCAGTCCAAATGCCTTTCTAGGTTGGAGCAACTCCGACAGGAAGGGACTGCTGCAAAATCAGCTACTAACTAGTTAGTTGCAAGGCTGATACAGGAATGCAGAGCTCTGACTTCCCAATGAGAGCTCTTCCTTATGTTCCTTTCTGATACTCTTTTTTTTTTTTTTTTTTTGAGACGGAGTGCCGTGGCATCACAAGCTCACAGCAACCTCAAACTCTTGGGCTTAAGTGATTCCCTTGTCTCAGGCTCCCAAGTAGCTAGCACTACAGGCGCCTGCCACAATGCCTAGCTATTTTTTGGTTGCAGTTGTCATTGTTGTTTTAGATGGCCCAACTGGCTGGGGGTATGTGACTGGCGCCCTACCTACTGAGCTATGGGAGCTGCCCATCTGATACTCTTTTTTAATCTTGGGGAGAGGTTTGCGTTTGCAGCTCTGGTCTCTCGGGGAAAGCTTCATGTTGAAAGGCAGGTAGAATATGGGATTCCCCCCGCCCTCCCTTTGAGTCTGGTATGGTGGAAATGGGTGCAGAGCCTTGAAGTTAGAATGCTGTTTCCTACATGTGGTACAGGGTGAATGGTTCTCATAGCTAAGTATCAAGGATTTCATTCTCCTTTGTAGGGATCCTGGAGCAGGGTTGGAGAAGGAATGGGCGCATGGATCCTAGCCTGAAAGATGAGTGTGGCATGGTGAAAGGATGGAGGCCGTTCAGTGGGAGAATAACTGGGGTTTGGATTACTTATTTGTTGGTGGGATGGCAGAGTGCCTGGTCGGTAGTAGGTGCTCAGTAACTAATTGAAGAAGTAACTGTATTTATGGATCTGAAAGATGCACATACAAGGGGTAGAATCTGGTAGCAGCGTACATTGGGTGAAATCTGCCAGAACTCCAGAATGGTCTTTGAGCGTGGGAACAGGTAGGCGCTTAGGGAATTTTCTGTGATATTTGAGCACGTGCTAGGGGAGATGTGCTTTTTAAACCCAGAGCAGTGATTTCATCATGAATAGACATCACAAAACTAGAATTGTGGTCTGGAAACCAGGAATAGAAGCAATAGATTGCCCAGAGTAACTGTGGAGGAAAAGAGGAACAATACAATTTCT
Source organism: Loris lydekkerianus (assembly GCA_963574355.1). Lineage (NCBI taxonomy): Eukaryota > Metazoa > Chordata > Mammalia > Primates > Lorisidae > Loris > Loris lydekkerianus. The sequence goes on from CAUYPK010014381.1 coordinate 13,272, forward strand.
TGGTTGAGAATGTAAGACAGGAGAGGATGGAGCCAATATCTGTGCCTGACAAGGGGGCCTGATTGATAGTTGAATAGAATTAGCCTTTCCACATGCAAGGGTGTGGAACTAACTGCTAGGCTGATGAAGTTGAGGAAGACTGGGGAGGAAAGAGGCAGAAAAGAAGGCTGGAATCCAGTGATTTTTGAGTTCATCTCCCAACTTCCCGCCTTGCCATTTTCCATGGTAAGTCAGTTGGGACTTTGAGGAAGAACTCTTGTGTCCAGCCCTTTTCTTTCCATTGCTGTCTCAGGCCTCCACAGACAGGTTGAGAGGAGCCCCTTGAGTGTCAGTCAGGTGGCCCTGCTAATTCTTGGATGGATTGAGGTGACTTCTTGTTCTTTATTTCCCCAGGCTGAGAAAAAAGCCAAGGTAATTGCAGTAATGAACGCTGTGGAAGAGAACCAGGGGGCTGGGGAGTCTCAGAAGGTGGAGGAGGCTAGCCCTCCTGCTGTGCAGCAGCCCACCGACCCCGCCTCCCCCACTGTGGCCACCACACCTGAACCCGTGGGGGCTGATGCAGGGGACAAGAACACCACCAAAGCAGCCGATGACGAACCAGAGTACGAGGTGAGCGGCTTGCTTCTCACCAGCCTTGTGCGGCTCTTAACTGGGGCCTTCACACTGCCAGCCCCTCCCATCCTGCTCTCTCCATCTCTCACTGGCCGCTCGCTGTCTCCACCTGACCCCAGGCCTCTCCACCCCCCCTGGTTTTGCTCTGTCCTGCTTCGTCCAGATGGAGCTCCCTCCTGGCTGGCCTGCCCCCAGATGCCCAGGGCTGGGGTTGCCACGGGGGGATCAGGGTGGCAGGGCCTCATGACCACCGTGTAATGATTTCTGCTCCTTGGGGCTCCAGGACGGCCGGGGCTTTGGCATTGGGGAGCTGGTGTGGGGGAAACTGCGGGGCTTCTCCTGGTGGCCAGGCCGCATTGTGTCTTGGTGGATGACGGGTCGGAGTCGAGCAGCTGAAGGCACCCGCTGGGTCATGTGGTTCGGAGACGGCAAGTTCTCAGTGGTGAGTCATGGAGTTTAGCAGTAGCCTGGGGGAGGATAAGGTCTGGGTCCCAGGGCCTTTGGTCTTGGCTGGGAGGAATCTGGAACTAGGGTGGTGGGAGTAGGCTCCTTTCACCCCCACTCTGTGTGTGGTGAATGGAAGAAGCCGCCGAGATAATTAAGTTGCACCTGGCTCCCAGAGCTGGGCTGCCTGCCCAGGCTTAGCCTTCAGGAACTTTTTGCTAGAATCCCTTTCCCACCTGCATTCAGGTCCACCCCCACTCTTGATCTGACAACTCTTTTGCATCAGATAATTATTTGTCAGTGCACCTAGCCCCCTTACTGGCCAAGACTGACTCTCAGTGCTCCCACCGCCTGACACTTGCAAGGCATGCAGTGGGTCCTCCAGCATGGGAAGCAGCAAACCAGGGGCCGTGTTCGCCCCTCCAGGTGTGCGTGGAGAAGCTGATGCCACTGAGTTCGTTCTGCAGTGCGTTCCACCAGGCCACCTACAACAAGCAGCCCATGTACCGCAAAGCCATCTACGAAGTCCTGCAGGTGAGTGTCCCTCTACAGAGCCTGGAAGCTGTAGCATGGTGGTTAGGCCCCGGGCAGAGCTGCCTCCTCACCCCAGCTTCCCCACCTCGTTCACCCTCTCTGCACTCTTCCTCCCACCCACCTCCTAGTAAATTCAGGTCCGACTTCCCTGCCTTCCAGCCTTTCTTGACACACAACCCCCTTCCCCCACATGTTGCCCTCCAGGTGGCCAGCAGCCGCTCAGGGAAACTGTTCCCAGCGTGTCATGACAGTGACGAGAGTGACACTGCCAAGGCTGTGGAGGTGCAGAACAAGCAAATGATTGAATGGGCCCTTGGGGGGTTCCAGCCCTCTGGCCCTAAGGGCCTGGAGCCACCAGAAGGTAAATACAGGTGCCCAGCCCAGCCTTCTGGGGTTCTTGCCCACCAGGGGGACCCACGCCAGGGCTTAGTGGGAGCTACAGAGGCCCTTATAAAGAAGCCCAGTGGGAATGGCCAGGGTCCCCTTTGCCTCCAGGTCAGGGTCAGGCAGTGCTGCTCTGGGGCTCCAGAGTTATCTCTCCATTGTCTCACTGGAACCTGGGAGGAGGTAGGAACAGCTTGGGAACCCAGCTATACCCCACTATAGGTGGAGGAGGAGAAAGGAGAAGACTGGGGTTCCCTTTTACCCTGTAACTGTGAGTTTGTCACCTGCTTTCCTGATCCAGAGGAAAAGAATCCCTACAAAGAAGTTTACACAGACATGTGGGTTGAACCTGAGACAGCTGCCTACGCGCCACCCCCACCAGCCAAAAAGCCCCGGAAGAGCACAACAGAGAAGCCCAAGGTCAAGGAGATCATTGATGAACGCACAAGAGGTAGTTGGCCTGTTTCTGGAAGGAGTGGCACCGGGAGGCCGGCATTCTGAGGAGCAGGTGTGGCCCACCGCCTCCTCTGATGCTGGCTTCCCTCCCCTCTGCAGAGCGGCTGGTGTATGAGGTGCGGCAGAAGTGCCGGAACATCGAAGGTGCGTGTCACCAGGTGTCCTGGCTCTCCCAGCTTGGGGCCAGCCTTGAGTAGCATGTGCTTAGGAAGAGCCCTGTGGTGTTAGTGGGAAGGGGAGCATCCTGCAAGTCCCAGCACCCCCAACCTGCTTCACGCACCATCTTCCTGGTGCTGTGGTTTTGCTTTCCTATCGATGGTATGGGCTGGTCTTTAGGGTTTGAAACACCCCAGTGCATCAGACAACGGTGACCCCTCGGATTTGATTGAACTTTGATGGAAGATGGCCTTTTGGCCTCTCTTTCCTTACTTGCCCTCATCCCACCTCTGTCTCATTGGCCTGGTGGTGGTATATCTGGTTTGGGGCCTGGGACCAGGATTGGGGGCAAGGACCAGGACTTGTAGACTATCCAGGAAATACCTCAAAGTGCCCCAGCCAGCACCCACTTCTCACGAGTGGGTTTCTGTCCCTGTTTTGTCCCCTCATGAATGGTGGCCTTGCTGCTCTAACAGATGAATGGCCTTCTGCGGCTGGGGACATCATGCCTCCCTCCCTTCTGTGTGGTGCACTCTCTCCCTCACTTTCTGCCTTCCTTTCTGGCTGCTCCAGCACACCCCTTTTCCATAGCTTGTCCTGGGTTGGAGTGGTGCTCACTTCATTCCCTCTGTTCTCCAGACATCTGCATTTCTTGTGGAAGCCTCAATGTCACCTTGGAACACCCTCTCTTCGTTGGAGGAATGTGCCAAAACTGCAAGGTAGGGGCACACCCACCCAAGAGGTATAGCTGAGGGCAGCCCTTGGTCCCTTGGCTGACTGCGCTTCCTGTCTAAGCAGAGGGTCTTGATAACATGGGCCCTTGGCCTTCAAGCTTTTGAGTTGCTTTTATGTTTCTCCTCTGAAAAATTCTTTTCCTTCCTAAAATGGGGACTGCCCCATTCTAGTCCCCAGATGTGGGCAGAGTTGACAGTGTCACTAATGCGAAGGGAGTAGGAGCTGAATAGCGGGAGAGGGCAGGCAGAGTGGTAGCAGGGTCACCATGCCCTTGGGAGCCCCAGGAGAAAAGCCTCAGGCCCCAGGAAGGAAGAAGGTGGTGTTGAGCTTCCTCCCTTCCCCTGGCTCTCAGACCCCTCTTTGGTTCTGTCCACTGCATGTGGGGATGACACATGGTCTCCCTCCTCCCAGATCTGTGGTTCCGGCCTGACCTAGGCTGGACGGGTGGTAGGATCTTATCTCCAGGGCTGAGTCAAGGTTCTAAGCCAGGTTTGAGGCCTGCCTTCACGCTGGCTGCCCTGGTAGTTTCTGACCCCGTGCGCTGCTCCCTAGAACTGCTTCCTGGAGTGTGCATACCAGTACGACGACGACGGCTACCAGTCCTACTGCACCATCTGCTGTGGGGGGCGTGAGGTGCTCATGTGCGGGAACAACAACTGCTGTAGGTGAGGCACCGCCCGACCAGAGCTGGCCCTCCTCCCCGGCCAGGACCTGCCTGCCGTTCCCCAGCTGTGCTCTGGGCTGGGCGCTTCTGTTCCGGGTGGCACGCCATGGCATTCTTGGGTCAGGGCTGGGGATCCCTCTGCTCACTGGGCTTCCTTCCAGGTGCTTTTGCGTGGAGTGTGTGGACCTCTTGGTGGGGCCGGGGGCTGCCCAGGCAGCCATTAAGGAAGACCCCTGGAATTGCTACATGTGTGGGCACAAGGGTACCTATGGGCTGCTGCGGCGGCGGGACGACTGGCCCTCTAGGCTCCAGATGTTCTTCGCCAATAACCATGACCAGGAATTTGTGAGTGCTGGGCTTAGGGTGAGGTCTTGAGCTCTTTTTGCTGAGACTTGGTGGTGGTTTGCGCAGGTCTGAGGAGTCTAGCTGGAGGGCCAGCCCTGGCTGGGGTGGAGGGGGCTGTTGATCACTACTGGACATTTACCTGACCTGTCGTGCTCTCTGCTTAGGACCCTCCGAAGGTTTACCCACCTGTCCCAGCTGAGAAGAGGAAGCCCATCCGGGTGCTATCTCTCTTTGACGGAATTGCTACAGGTGAGTGGCACAGACCCAACAGAGGTGCTGGTCCTCTAGTTCCAGGATGGGGGACCATGTTCTCATGAAACAAAATGATTGTTAACGTCACAGCTGTTTAAATATTACCCTAAAGAGAACACATTTATGTTAAATGAAAAAGTATGTAGTCCATGGACACGGGACTTGGCCATAAATAAAAAGTAAAATACTGTCCTGTTGGCTGTGCACCTCCTTACTGAAGGATGTTCTGCCGCAAGGCACAGAGCTGTCATTAGGATCAACAAAGATTTCACAAAGCCTCAAGGGACAGACTCGTACTTTGTGACCAGAGCACAAATGTACACAGTTCTGTTGTGTTTTACTTACACACAGATGTTATAAAAAGGAGCCTTTTTTAAATTATCTGTTAACCTTTTATTAATACTTTGATATTTGTCCATTTAGATTTTTCTGTGCATGTGTATTTATACAATCATACACATACAGATAGATAAAGAGTATAGTAAATGCATACCGTTTGCTCTGTTACTTGTGTTGTCACTTATTAGGACTACTTTTTCATGTCAAGAAATATAGAACTATATATTTTTTATTTAAATGCTGCATGGGATTCCCTTTTTTTCTTCTTCCCTTTTTTTTTGATGTAGCTCTTGTTGCCAGAAATTCCGATTTGTAAGAAAGGAATAACTCTCCTGAGAACTTGTGCCTTTATCTGATGGGGGGGCTTAGGCAAAGGCTGAGGGTGGGGATGGCTTTGGAGGCCAGATCTTTGTCTTCTATTCTCAGCTTAAGGCTGATGTTCTATAAACCTAGAGAAATTCATTTACAGTTTCGTTTCCCAGGCTAGAACATGTTATGTCACAACCCAAGTGGCTGTAAAAGCTCTTTGATGGGAACATCTGATGGGAGCAGTAGAAATGCCACCACTGTACAATTTCTCCTGAAGCTCTTGGGTCATCCAGCAAGCATGGATGGAGGGATTGTGGTGAGGAAGTCAGTGCAGGTAGTTGGCTCAGGAGGAAAGATGGTGCATGAGGCATCCTACTCTGTCCTGAGGACCATTTGCGATCCATGAGAGGGCATGAGTGAGGAGTATAAATGGCTCTAATGAGGTAGCAAGGGGTAGACAGTGCTGGGGACGTAAGAGGAGGGGAGGGAAGTCCAAGGTCATTTAGGTTGAGTCTTGAAGGATGGAGTAGAACTGCAGTGTGAGGCAGTGGGAGATGAGGAAGGACCAAGGTGTAGATCAGGTGTCCTCAAACTTTTTAAATGGGGCCAATTCACTGTTCCTTAGACTGGTGGAGGGCCAGACTATAGTTAAAAAAAAAAAACAAACTATGAACAAATTCCTATGCACACCACGCATATCTTATTTTGAAGTAAACAAACAAAATGGGAACAATTACAATCACACTGCCTCATGTGGCCTGCGGGCCGCAGTTTGAGGACCCCTGGTGTAGATGGTAGAAACAACAAAGAAAAAGCTACCCAAAAAGTCCACTGCGTTCTCTGTGGATCCTGAAGCCACCACCCTCTGGTCAGCCTGCCTCACCTCTGACTGTCTCCCAGGTAGGCCCAACCAGGCCTGAAACAGCCTCAGTGTACTTAGTAGTGATGTTCCAATTTGACCCAGAAAGGATCTAAGGCAGCTTTGTGGGCAGGGTTTGGTCTTGTGGGCATGTGTTCTGGTGGACCACCTGTTAAGACCAGGGTGCTGGGGAGATAGCTCTGAGTGACAGTGCTTTCTGCTGGCCAACACAGGGCTCCTGGTGCTGAAGGACTTGGGAATCCAGGTGGACCGCTACATTGCTTCGGAGGTGTGTGAGGACTCCATCACAGTGGGCATGGTGCGGCACCAGGGGAAGATCATGTACGTCGGGGACGTCCGCAGCGTCACACAGAAGCATGTATGTCAGTGGGAGGTGCCCCGTCTTCCCTCCCTGCACACTCAGCTCCTGGAGCATCCCTACCCCCTTTCACTTTGTTCCTTTGCTCTCTTTCATTCATCGTCCCTTACCCCCCTCTTCTCTTTCTCCTTCCATTTTTCCTTCTTGTTTTAAAAAGGTAAAGGGCAAATTTAGATGGGAATTTGGAACTTGCCTTTTGGGGCTCCAGCTACTCCCTGGGCTATTTTCAGCCCCCTTTCTACGTGGTAGAAAGTGGCGTGGCTTGGATGGTTCCTCTCCTGATAATTTGCAGCAAATAGCTTTACTAACCTCCTTTTCTGGGGGTTCTGGCAGTGTGGCTCTGCTCTTCTAAGTGTCTGGGCCTACCTCTGAAATGGTAAGCCCTCTGGAATTCTGAAGGGCATCTGGAGGGCATTCAGATGGCCCAGACACTGCCACATCTGCTCAGAGTGCAGGGCACCTTCAGACGCAGCGTCTGCCTAGACCAGCTTCCTGCGAATGGTGCATTTCCTGCCTGGTGCCCACTGCTGGCCTCAGAGGTGACCCATGTTGGTCCCTCACTTGTTTAGGAAGCTGGGCCCAGACAGCCTCAGTGACTTCCCATGGCTGCACAGTGGGGAAGTAAGCAGAGCAGCCATGTCTCTTCTTCTGTGCCAAGGGCTTTTTTGCCAGATTCACAGATAGTTCCTCTTTTTTCTGCCTCTGTCCCTGGACAGCAGGCCCATTACATGCCTTTATCCTCTCAGATCCAGGAGTGGGGCCCATTCGATCTGGTGATTGGGGGCAGTCCCTGCAATGACCTCTCCATCGTCAACCCTGCCCGAAAGGGACTCTATGGTAGGTGCTGCCCTCATGCCTCCACCTTCTGAGCTGGTGCTTCTGCACTCAGGCTTCCTCCTTGGATACTTCTGCCCTGAGACAGCTGTTCCCAATGACCCTGTCTGCCCTTGCCCTCCCCACACCCAAGCCACACCACCTGCCTTAGACAAACCCAGCTGATGGCTTTCTCTTCTGACCTCTCAGAGGGCACTGGCCGGCTCTTCTTTGAGTTCTACCGCCTCCTGCATGATGCGCGGCCCAAGGAGGGAGATGATCGCCCCTTCTTCTGGCTCTTTGAGAATGTGGTGGCCATGGGCGTTAGTGACAAGAGGGACATCTCGCGATTTCTCGAGGTATAGCCAGCAATCTTGGTTTGACCAGCTCACTAATGGCTTCTGCCTTGGACTGCTGCTTAATCCCTGTCTCATCTGCATTGTGGAGCTGGGGACTGGTGACTTATGCTTCGCAAGGGCCTATTTGGGAAGCTCTGGACTACCCAAATAGAAAGGGAGGAAGCAGTATCAGAGCCCCAGCTCAGAAAGCACTGGTGGTCCCTCTCTAATAGATGGTATCATAGGAGCTGCCCTCAGGGCTTGCAGGACCTGTCACAGAATTAGATGGGATGCCTGACTTCTGGGGGTGGGGATTCTATGTGGTGTTACAGGGGGACCTCTGAGATGGCCCAAGTCAATGTTCCTTGGCCAGAAGGACCTGGCACCATGATAGATGCTTTGTGGCATCTGAGTTCGTAATCCTTACAGTGAGAGGCCCAGCTTATCTGTAGGCCAGGTTTGAGCCATGCAGAGCATTTCTGCTGCTAGCGGCATTCTTGGGGTGGGCCACCTGGGAGCTTGAGTCTGTGCTTCTGAGTCTCAGGGTGAGTAACACCTCGAGCCAGTGTTCTGACTTTAAATCAGAAGAGGCATCTTTTAGCTTATAATAAGGACGTGTACTGAGCATAGCCTCACGTGTTGGAATTGGCTTTCTTGGGGCGTCTGGGTAGCCTAAAGCTGTGCTATCCTGTATGGTAGCCATTGGCCACTTGTAGCTATTTAAATTAACATTAAAAATTTCAGTTCCTTATTGCACTGGCCTCATTTCAAGTGCAAAATAGCCACATGTAGCGAGTGGGCTTGTGGCTACAGAACTGAATGGAGCAGATAGAGCACATTCCCACCATCGCAGAAGTTAAGTTGGACCATACTGGTCTAGAATGTTCAGTGAGAGCATGTGGAATGTGTCTGAGTTCTATTCTGCCTTTTGCTGGTGACTTCAGGCTATCCCAGTGCTTGATTCCTGAGACAGCAGTAAGGAGCCTTCAAGGCTTTAAGACTAAACCAGCAACATTAGTTAGCAACATTTAATATTCTTCCTTTGCTCATCCTTAAACTCTCTCCTGTTTTACAGTCCAACCCTGTGATGATTGATGCCAAAGAAGTGTCAGCTGCACACAGGGCCCGCTACTTCTGGGGTAACCTTCCTGGTATGAACAGGTTGGTGAGACCTCCCAGGTCTGGGTGGCTGTGGGCCAGGGTCTGTAGCAGGATGGCCCGTGGGAGGTGGAAGGGGTCCTGAGGGCTCTCTTGGGGTGACCTCTGCTGGACAGCTTGCTGCTCTGCCATCCTCTTCTATATTTCCTTGTCCTTGAGGAAAGAGAAGGAAACAGGGTATACAATATTTGTCTGAGGTTCAGCGCCTGTCAAGTAGCTAAGGCACCAGCCACATACACCTGAGCTGGCAGGTTCTAGCCTGGGCCCACCAAACAACAAGGCTCCTTACTGCTGTCTCAGGAATCAAGCACTGGGATAAAATAGCTGGGCATTGTGACAGGTGCCTGTAGTCCCAGCTACTTGGGAGGCAGAGGCAGGAGAATCGCTTGAGCCCAGGAGTTGGAGGTTGCTTTGAGTTGTGAGGCCCCTGTGCTCTACCCAGAGTGACAGCTTGAGACTGTCTCAAAAAAAAAAAAAAAAAAAATTTTTTTTTGAGAAACCAACAATCTTAAGCAGATCTTAAGCAGAACCTTTAAAAATGCATTCGTGCAGCCCATTGACATAGTTGTTTCTGCTATGTTGGTGATGTATCCAGAGCCATTGGTCCTTAGATACTCCTGGGGTATAAAGCTGTGGAGAGTGACTTTGGGGATGGAAAAGGGCCGTGCCCTGCTCTAGGAAAGGGAATCTTGAAATAGCACCATGCACGTTTGAGGGTTCTGCTTAACTTACTAATCACATACTTTGTTGGCTGCAGGTCCTTTTTTTTGGAAGGATTTTCTTCATTTAAGTTGCACAGATAAAGATTTTGGCCAGGTGTGGAGCACCCACATGTAATCCCAGCTGCTTGGAAGGCTGAGGCAGAAGGATTGCTGGAACCTAGGAGTTGGAGGCTGTAGTGAGCTGTGATCATGCCACTGTACTTCATTCAGCTTGGCCAACAGAGCTGGCCCTGTCTCAACAACAAAAAGATTTTAATATCCAGAAATGAATATAGTTCTGTTTCCTCGGGTGTAATAATTGCATTATAAAAAGGCCTTTGAAGAGAAAAGAATTGCTCCAGAGTTTGCAGTTCAAAAGCAGAATGAGAGCCACCCAATCTAGATATGCATTGTGGAAGTAGTTTCCAGAATGTTTTGGGTCATGGATTTTAAACCTCTTTGGTAAACATAAAAGTAGGAAACATCATTTCACCTGGCCTCAGTCAAATACTTTCCCTTTGCCATTCACATGAGGCTGTGGGACTTTTCTAGTTTCATACTCATTTGGCTGAGTTACCATCTTTTGCAAGAGCTTGTTGCGAAGGAGGTAGGTCAGTGGGGAGCTATTCTGAAACCTGTCTGGGTCACCCCAAAGTTCCCCAGGTACATGTCTATATTGGGAGAATGGATGGGTTTATATAGTCCAATGTTGGGAAAATTGATGTGTATATTGGGAGAGTGTATATATTGGGAAAATGGACATATTTATACAGTCCAATATTTTTTTATTTTTTTATTTTATTTCATTTCATTTTTGTTGAGACAGATTCTCACTGTGTTGCCCTCACTAGAATGCTGTGGTGTCACAGCTCACAGTAACCTCAAACTCTGGGCTTAAGCAATTCTCTTGCCTCAGCCTCCTAAGTAGCTGGGACTACAGGCGCCCGCCACAATACCTGACTATTTCCCATTGCAGTTGTCATTGCTGTTCAGCTGGCATAGGCTGGGTTCAAACCCGCCACCCTTGGTGTATGTGGCTGGCGCCGTAACCACTGTGCTACCGGCACTGAGCCTATAGTCCAGTATTTTCATGGGCCACTGAGTCAGTGTCATCTGACATGCCTGGTCCTATGGGATTGTTCTCACCTGCTTCTATGAAGTTCAAGGAGGAGCAGAAGTGACACACAGGGCCGAGTAGACTGTATATATAAGGAGGTGCCTGATTTGACCATAGGGCCCGTGGTCCCTGTGAGGTCATGGAGCAAGAGCTATGGGAAAGTTTTAAAAATGTTCTGGTTGGATGTGGTGGCTCATGCCTGTAATCCTAGCACTCTGGGAGGCTGAGGTGGGTGGCTCCCTTGATTTCAGGAGTTCAAGACCAGCCTGAACAAAAGTGAGACCTCATCTTTACTAAAAACTGAAAAACTAGCTAGGTGTTATGGCACGTGGCTGTAGTACCAGCTAGTTGGGAGACTGAGGCAAGAAAGTTCTCTTGAGCCCAAGAGTTTGAGTTTACTGTGAGCTATGACACCAAGGTACACTGGCCTAGGGAAACAGAGTAAGACTTTGTCTCAAAGAGAAAAAAAAATCACAACATTTTCTTAAATGTCAGAAAAGGTCAGCACTAAAGGTAATCTTCAGTTATCTGGTCTGTCCCCTGAGAAGTGACGCATTTAGTGTCACAGAATTTTAGTCCTCAGGGAGCTGTGCAGCATCTGAATCTCTTTAACTGTGCCTGTAAAGTGTACAGTCTCAACTTCATCCAGTGTACACACTGTGAAACCCTGACCACAAATCAAGACACAACAGTCTGTCACCCCCAGAGTTTGCTTTGTGGTACAACACCTAAAACTCAGTGTATTTTAAAATAACTGATATAAAAATAGTTGAGCCTTTCTTCCTATTCTGGGTAGATATTATCTGCCTATTGGTAGTTTGAGACCATCTTTGAATTTACCTTTAAAAGATCAATACTTGGTGAGATTTTGTCCTTGGATGGCTGCAATGTGTGTTGGTGTGTTTGGGGGGGGTGGGGGGGTGAAGAAGCTTATTATGTGTGTGAGAGAGATTTTAGTAGGGTAGCACCTCTGGGCGACCTCCTGCTGTTCTCCCGGTTCCGCTGTTACATTCTCTTGTTCTGCCTCCTAGGCCGTTGGCATCCACTGTGAATGATAAGCTGGAGCTACAGGAGTGTTTGGAGCATGGCAGGATAGCCAAGGTCAGCGCAAGTGTCCAGGGCCTCTGCTGAGGGCAGGGAGGAGGGTAGGGGTAGGTAGAGTGGTGGCCAGGGTTATGTCCTACCTGCCCCTCCAGGGGTCATGGGCACTGCTAGTGTGGAGATGTGGTCTAAGAGATGCATCAGTATGATGAGGCCACTCAGCCAGAGGACAGCCCAGGGCGCCAGCCTTTAGCTCTCTTTCCCCTGTGAAGCCATCCCCAGATATAGACCTATTGCAAAAACCTTCAGAACAGAACAGCCTCTGGTGATATGGAAGCTCCATTTCTCTCTGAACCTGAAATCTCCTGGAGTGGGTTTATGGGGCAGCTTCTCACATTCAGGACTCCCTGCATCCTTTACCCTGCAAGTGACCCCACCTCTGAAAGAATCAAGTCTTTGAAAGACTTAGGAAGAATAGTCACTAGAGCTTCTGCCTCTCAAGTCTTTGGCTAGCTAGACTGGACTAAGGATAGCCAGGTAACCTCGAAGTAGGAAGAAAAGTAGGGCTGTGGGGTCAGTGGAGGCTCACGCTCAGTGTGCCTGGCACACTCGGTAGACACATGACCATTGTGAGTTAGTTGAATGAATTTGTGCTCATTGCTCTTTTCTTCTATTCATTTTCTAGTTCAGCAAAGTGCGGACCATTACTACTAGGTCAAACTCTATAAAGCAGGGCAAAGACCAGCATTTCCCCGTCTTCATGAATGAGAAAGAGGACATCTTGTGGTGCACTGAAATGGAAAGGTACTGAGTGGGTGTGCCAGCAGGATGGGTGTGGTGTGGGCTGCTCTGATCCCCTGTGCTTATGGGAGGGTTCTCTGCTTTTCCCCATAAGAGTTGTTTTCTTCAAGTACCACAAGAGCAGTGGGTTTTAACCAAGCATTTCCTAACATGACCAACTCCTGGCAGGCCTGGCTCTGGTGTATTTTAAGGCTGGTTCCAAAGTGAGAGGATTTAGGAATCAGTCCATAATACCCTGGCTCCCAGATTTCCTGCTAAACTCCAGAGAAACACTGAGGATACAGGAGCTTTCTTAACTTGTAGGTATTTTGTAAACCAAGAGAGCGCAGGACCAGACAAATGGACCTTACAGCCTCAGCACCCTGATTTGGTGCAAACTGGACCCACAAGGCGGGATGAGCTTCTCATTCTCTGGGTATAACAAGGATTTAGCCAGATAAAGAGACCATTTATACAAACAACCAGAGCAAACAGGAAATCCTTCAACATTGGGAGTCAGGCAAGAGTTCGACTCCTTTTTAGTTTCTCTCCTGTTATAAGGGAGATACTAGGGTTATATATTTATTACACGCAGACTTGAGAGCTCCACGATGTGTCGAAATCTCCATTAAAGGGGGATTGTAGAACACATTCTAGAGGTATTTTTGAAGTATTTTTCAAAATACTGTGTTTCTGCTGGGTCATAAATCTCCAGGCAGTGAATACTTTACTACCTTTAAAACCACAGTGCCTGGCACACGGTTGGTGATCCAAGTGTTGAATTGGTTGTAAAGGACAGTCGGTTCAGCAGAACCAAGCACGCATCGGAGGTGTGGGCGCTCCTGTCCTTCCACTTGGGCAGTCATTGGTCGCCTGGTCTAGTGTGTAGGCCAGGGCAGCCTGGCCATAGCCAGGCCAGACCTCATCCAACCTTCTCTGCCTTTTCTCCCCCAGAGTGTTTGGCTTCCCCGTCCACTATACCGACGTCTCCAACATGAGCCGCTTGGCCAGGCAGAGACTTCTGGGCCGGTCATGGAGCGTGCCAGTCATCCGCCACCTCTTCGCTCCGCTGAAGGAATATTTTGCTTGTGTGTAAGGGACATGGGGGCAAACTGAGGTAGATACAAAGTTAAACAAACAAACAAAAAAACACAAAACATAATAAAACACCAAGAACGTGAGGATGGAGAGAAGTAACAGCACCCAGAAGAGAAAAAGGAATTAAAAACAAAAACCACAGAGGCGGAAATACCGGAGGGCTTTGCCTTGCGAAAAGGGTTGGACATCATCTCCTGATTTTCAATGTTAATCTTCAGTCCTATTTAAAAACAAAACCAAGCCCCTCCCCTCCCCGTCCTCCCCCTCCTTTTTTTTTTTTTTTTTTTTTGGTCAGATCTTTTGTTTTCTCTTTTCAGAGGGGTTTTCTGTTTGTTTGGGTTTTTGTTTCTTGCTGTGACTGAAACAAGAAGGTTATTGCAGCAAAAATAAGTAAAAAAAAAAAAAAAATAGTAACAATACCTTGCAGAGGAAAGATGAGAGAGAGGAAAAAAGGAAATTCTATAGAAATCTATATATTGGGTATTCTTTTTTTTTTTTTTTTTTTTTTTACTATATATCTCTTTTTGTTGTCTCTAGCCTGATCAGATAGGAGCACACACAGAGGGCAGAAATAGACACTCAGGTGGCAGAATTCCCTCCCAGCCACTGAGCTGTCTTGCCAGCACCATTCCTGGTCATGCAGAACAGAACCCAGCTAGCAGCAGGGAGACAAGACCACCACACAGGACACTTTTCTACAGTATTTCAGGTGCCTACCACACAGGAAACCTTGAAGAAAATCAGTTTCTAGAAGCCGCTGTTACCTCTTGTTTACAGTTTATATATATATGATAGATAAGAGATATATATATAAAAGGTACTGTTAAACTACTGTACAACCTGAATTCATAATGGTGCTTTAAAACAGCGAGATGAGTAAAAACATCAGCTTCCACATTGCCTTATGCGCAAAGGGTTTGACCGAGGATGGAGAAAGGGACACAGTTTGCAGATGACTCACCATCAAGGTGGGTTTTTCCCCTTAGTTTTTACACAAAGTGAAGGAGGAGGATTTGGGAGCAGTGTTCTCCCGTTTCTCCCTGCCAAAAAGGGGGTTAGAGGAAGATGTCGGACCGTGGAAAGCTGAGCGTGAAATTCATCCAGACTCATGCAATAACTTTTTGATTTTTTTCCTAAAAGGAGACTCCCTTGGCAAGATGGCAGGGTAAGGAGTCTTCATTCCCAATTTCCCAGTTTAGCTGATTTGAGGGCTCCTTGTGGTGGGATCAGAAATAATCCAGAGTGTGGGAACGTGACAGTTAAAAACCCCACCTGGAGCAAATAAAAAAACATACAAAACGTACTGGTGCTTTCCTGTCTAAGTCGCCTTTTGTGTGTTCTTTTATGAGGCCCCCACCATCCACCCCTCTGTGCACAAGGCGGCTCCTGGCCCCTGGAATGTGATGTTTTTGGTCATCTCCAAAGGCTGCAGTTTTATACTGGGAGGCTGATGACACCTTTTATTATAGTTATTCTTATGGTTCTGGTTATAGTTATGTTTGTTTTAAGATTTTCTTTTAAGAAAACAAAAACCCAA
This sequence comes from Loris lydekkerianus, assembly GCA_963574355.1. Classification (NCBI taxonomy): domain Eukaryota; kingdom Metazoa; phylum Chordata; class Mammalia; order Primates; family Lorisidae; genus Loris; species Loris lydekkerianus. Next base: position 28,323 of record CAUYPK010014381.1, read on the forward strand.
CACCCTTCCCTTTAGGTTTCAAACCAAGGTGCGGGGAGCAGGGTGCTTCTAAGTTAGCTGTGGCTCTGGTGCCCTGGCTCCCTACCCCTTGGGCCAGGTGGGCCACTGGGCACGGTGGCAGCGGGGCGGCCAGGGAGTCCCCGAGGCCTGCCTTCCGGGCTCGTCACTCTTCTCTTCTACTCCCCTCCTCTTGAGTCAGGTGTGTCAGGGCTGGAGGGAGGACCGGGCAGGCTCTCTCCTTGTGTGTGTGATTGGAGTGGTGTGTATTTCTTTTCTAGTACTTGGTCTGATGATAGCTGTGCTCTTACCTCGAGTCAGCAGCACCTGGAGCCGCAAGTGCTCAGCACTTTGTCCCACTTGCTACCAAGGCAGGCAGCCTGGCGTTGGCAGTAGGAAAGGACGGCGCTGTTGGCTCCAGGGTGAGAGCCCAACGGGCAGGTGCTTGCCTGGGTAGATGGGATGTAGATATGTGGCATATAGAGATATATATTTTATAATGGGAGGGGGGATGGCACCTCCTGGGACTGGCAGAGCTGGGAGGTGTGCCAGCAAGCACACGGCCCCAAGTCCGCGTCCCTAGAAAGATGGGGCCTACGGTGATAGGCGCTCTATAAATACATAGATAGGGTCATGTATAAGAAATATTATGGAGTGGGGAGTGGGGGACGCAGGCTCAGTGTGCTGAGCCTCGCTCCCCACCTCGGACGTAAGCCCCACACCAATCAATCAGTCTCACACGCATACACAGGAACATATTTCTATTCTGTACCAATGTATAACGATGCACTCACACACACACACACACACACACCAGGGAGCTCCCAGCGCTATTCTCCAGGGTTCTGGACTTTGTGGAGTCAGCCCGTGCAGCTATTTAACTCTGTTGCCCTGATTGCAGGTAGACTGTCAATCCCAGAAGTTGCTAGGTGCTGAAGGCAGGAAAAGGAGGAGGTTTTATTTTAGCCGGTGCTCTCCTCTAGCAGGTAGTGTTCTATCTCTTTTGCCCCTGGTGATGTCAAAAGATTCTTCTGTTAGCAACCTGTGATACTGACCTGCAACTCTAGGCACCAGTAAAGTCAGCCCTCAACTCCCCCTACCTATTCTCCCCCAATTAAAATCAAATTCACACCCAGGTCTGTCTGGACCAGGGGGCTTCCATTGGGAAAAAGAAAAAAAATGGGACAGTGAACATCTTTTGAATAAAGTAAATTAGCAATTAGTGACAAAATCAAACCGAGGCTTTGGCCCCCTGCTCATTGCTCATGAGTAAGCTCACATAGCTGGTGGCTGTCTCCTTTTGCGGGTGCTTTGTCCTGGCCCAGTCTACTTGTTTCCTTAACAGATTGTTGTTTAAGATCATACCCAGTTACTTCCTGCTACCTCTGACATTGTGGCAGGTGGTAACTGGGCCCCCACGGGGCTGGAGCAGCTTGGAGGGGGGGAGGCCAGTGCCCTCCAGAGTCCTTGTGCTGACTGTGGTGCTTGTCGCACTTTCCTGTCCCCTCCTCACTCCAGCGGTGCCACTCCAGGAGGGCTGGGGGGAGGAGGGCTGCCTCAGGCAGTCCAAGGTGCTCCCTCCCCCAATGGCCAAAGCCAAGGTCTTCCCAGCTCCCAGTGTCAGGGCAGAGTCCTCATGGGCCTTCCTCTTCCAATGCTTAAGGTTCTCCCAAGCCACTGCTTGAGTGAAGGAGCTGGCCTTTGCCAGTGGCCCAAGTTCCACTTAACTGGGCCTGGTGCTCCACCCAGGGTTGGCTCGCTCAGAGTAAGTGCTGGGCCCTGGAGCCCTTATGGCTGACTGCCAAAGTACTTGCTCCTCCCAGCCCAAACCTGAGCAGACCCCAGAATGATCCAGACACCCCAGAGGTTATCCCTGCCCCCCCCCCCCCACAAGTGGTAACAATCACCAGCTTTTCTTTCAGCCCAATCTGTGGGCTTGGTCTCCTGATAGAACTTGGTAGATGTGTCATGGGCCTTGGGAATGTGCCAACTTGGTTAAGCTGGGACGTGCTTAATCCACTGCCAGGCCCAGGGTGGGGGTGGCATCAGGACAGAGATTGGGTCACCTTCCAAAGGGGAGCTGTGCTAGGCTGAGGCAGGGTGGCAGGATTCAGGCAGGGGTTGTTAACACTTGCTATAGGTGAAGCTGAGGTTGTAGGCAGTGGATTGGGGGAAACTAGGACGGTGTGGGAGAAATTGCTGAGTGTGTTCCCTGGGGAATTTTCTTTCCAAAGAGCAGGCTTATTTTCCTTCTGGAAATAAGGGTCCTAGGGACTGAAGATGACAGGCTACCCGCAGGTGCCAGGTGGATCATGGTGCCAAAGAGACCGTGGCACTTGCCTGGGGAAGTCGTGGGTGCTAGTGCTAGTGCTGGGATGCAGAGCCCTTGGCCTCTTGCCTGAGCAGGAAGCCAGTTTCCAGCAGACAGCTGGTGCTACCCCCTGCCTTGTGGGGCCTACTGGCCGGGGCACAAGCAGGCTGGGGAACGCTAGAGGGGTCTTTGCAGTCTGCAGATGATGATGAGTCTGTTGTTATCTGCTTTTCTCTGGAACCCACAGCCTTCTCGCTGTTGAATGTCCTGTTAGAAAGTGGACTTCCTAACAGAGTGTCCAGGCCTCTTGGCTTTGGCAGTGGGCCTTGTTGGCTGGAGCAGATGGGGAGTAAGGATCGGGATGGGGAGACCCCTCAGGAAGGAAGGCATAGCCAGCCAGCAGGCCACAGGGAGTCCAGGGAGCCAACACAGAGATAACCCACCTGTAGCACCAAAAGGCAAGTCTGTAATACGAGCGAAGGAAAGACAGCTGAGCCATTTGGGAGGTGTTCTTACAGGAAAACTGCAATCATTAGTTTTCATCTTTTTGATTATATAAGTACTACATAGAGTAGATATTGGAGGCAGTTTTGAATTCCTGTTGCTGCTCTCTTTGCTTGGTGCAGAGTTGCTGCAGCTCTAAGCGTCTTTGGGAACTGTCATTTTCAAGAGAGCTGTGAGAGCAGCCAGGTCAGGGCCGGAGGGTCTGCCTGGCACCATGCCCTAAGGAGGGCTAGTTTTCTTTGGTCTGGGCACAGCAGAGCCAAGATTCTGTTGAGAGCTAAGTTTTTAGCCAGGCCCACATTTTGATCCCAGGAGAAGTTTGTCACCAGGTGTTCTCTGGTCTGCTTGTTGCCAGTGCCTGTGACTAGAGAGACACTGGGGTCGTCTGTCAGGAGTCCTGTCTATTTGGCAAGGAGCAGTGGAAGTCTCCCCTTCTCTCCCACAGGATGGAAAGAAAAGGTGTTCTGGAGGGGGAATCCGGAGCTAGCATGGCCCTTCCTGCCATGCCCTGCTGCCGGGGCCTCGTGCTGGTGTGAGAAGGGCCTGGATTCAAGCTGTAGCATTAGTTCCAGAATCTTCACGTTTTGGTAAAAGGAAGGCCAGAGTCTTTGAGGGGCAAGGATCTTGTATCTATGTGTTTCAGACCCAGCTAAGCTGAGCCTTTGGTCGGTGACCTGTCTCTGATCCTGGGCAGTGGCATTTTGGGGGGAGGGAGAAACAAGCAGGTGAAAGCAAGGAAGGCAGCGACTGAAGATCCTTTTGCTAGTGGTGGTGCTCACTTCCCCGCCCAGAGGCCTTCGGGCTCCTCCAACTCCAGTAACTGGAAAACTCCCCCGATATGCTCCACCTGAGGGTAAAGAGGATGTCTCCCCTCACCCCAGCCTAGCGGCCTCCAGCCCTGTGCCTGAGGACATGAGCAGAGGTCTAAAGCATCACCCTGGTCCCATTTCACTTCACAGACCAATTCGGTTGCACAGCCCTAGAATTCAACAGACAACAAAAATGCTGAAATTCCTTAGAATACGCAGAGGGAGGAGGTGACTCAACAAGGTGCTAAAACATTTTATTAAAAATATATATTGTTAAATTAAGTCTGCTGTCTGGACAATGACTGTTTGTTTTGTTTTCTTGTAGTGGAGTTTAAAAGAGACTATTATTTTACTCTGATATATTATTATTAAAAAGGCATTTTAACTTTGTACTTGAAAACTAAATGAGCGATTTCATGTGTTTTAGCTGAGGCATTGAAGTAGCGGGTGCTTACTTATTTGTGGGAAATCATGTATTCATACTGAAGAATAAACTCCGTAGCTGATTTGGTAATAACTTTTACTGTTACAGACGATTGCGCTTTGACCCCGGTGGCAGAGCACTTTTACTCCACATTCCACGCAGCTAAATGCAGAACTTTGCAGACTCTCCCCTTCCCAGCCCCCTTTTCCTATCTCTTAAGTTCTTTTTATCTTTCTGTATTTTTTTGTTTTTTTCCTGGTTCTGGCATCCTTTCACCACTGTATTTTTTTAGGGTTGCTTCTCTATTTATTGACAATAATAATGTACATTTCACAGTCTGGTTCTGGGACGTCCCGGGTGGGGCACATGGGAAAGGGTCCTGAGCGGCCACCACCCTGCCCACCCGATGTCCTGTTGTATCTCTGTGTAAGTGATGCTCGTGACATAGCTGTTTATGAAATAATTAAAGAGGTCAATGCGTACAACAGATGTAGAAAGTCTGTCAGTTCCGCCTTCATCACTTTTTTTTTTTTTTTTTGTGCCCAGAAGAATATAATAAAGCTCCTTTCTAATGTACTTGTGCTGGAGAACACTTGAATAAATGGACTGTTTTTGTGTAAAAAGAAAAATGGAAAAAACACCGTAATAATGTCCTTTTGTCTTGCGTCTCCTTTTCCCTGTGACTGTTCACAGCCTTCTCCAGAGGGCTTAAGTGCCCAAGTGGGGAGGGTTCCACACGCTAGCATCAGGCCCCAGACAGCTACAGGCCTTCCTTGGAAACATCCGCTGTGCAAGTTTTAAATCATTAAGTAGGGGCTGTGGAAGAGTTTGGTTGATCTAAAACCCAAAAATTAGTTACAGTGAAACAAAGTTGTTGGGAAAACAGCTTCTGGCCCGGGCTGAGCAATGGAGGTTTTAAGACCAGAGCAGGGAGAGGGGAAGAAGATCTTGCACCCGTGTCTCGGTCAGGTGTGTCTGGAGTTTTAACCAGAAGTGCTGCTCCCCCCTAGACAAGAGTTTTGCCAACAAACAAGAGTGTCCAGAGTTGGGCAGCCAGGGTGGTAGACAGTCTGGACTGTTGAGGGACTCTGGAATGAACCAACGCATAGGAAAAGTGCAAAATGGTAGGACAGGGTGAGCCTGTGGGGCTGGGATTGTTGCAGGGGTCCCACATAGCCTGTAGAAGTAGCAGTGGGGAAGGCAGCTTCAGCTCAGCATAAGGGAGATCCTTGGCCAACAACCCAGGGTCCCTGAGTGCAGTGGAGCCCTGGTCAGTTAGAGCACTGGACAGCCATATGGAGGAAGCACAGGTCTCCCTCCAGTCCCCAAGTCTGGGTTCCTCTTGCTGCCCAGCTGTCACGAGAACTATCTTGCAGGTGGACAGTGCTTTGTGGTCTGCAGAGCTCCTCACACATGGTGTCCCCTTTGTCCTCATGACTGCTTAACAGTTTCCTGTGCCCACCCATTTGAGGTGACAATCTGAGTAAATGTAAGATCTGGGACCATTCTTGCCACATCTCAACTCTCAGACCTCAGGCATTCTGTGCTGTGCTGCATTTTTACCTCCTAAGTGGCAAGTCTGGTTGAGGATTTCTTCTCTTAATGATGAATTACTCAAGGTTCCTTTGTTTTTGTGAGACAGTCTCCCTCTGTTGGCCTTGGTAAAGTGCTGTGCTGTCACCGCTCACAGCAACCTCAAACTCCTCTACTTGGGAGACTGAGGCAAGAGAATAGCCTAAGCCCAAGACTACAGCCCGCCACAGGGTCCGGCTATTTTTTTGTTGTTGCAGTTGTCGTTGTTGTTTAGCAGGCCTGGGCCGTGTTCAAACCTGCCAGCCCTGGTGTATAAGGCTGGCACTGTAACCACTGAGCTACAGGCACCAAGCCACAGGTTCCTTTCTTATATAAGACTTTGGGAGAGGCCTGGGCCTTGCACCACTACATTGGTAGTATTGAAAGAAATTATTAGGGATGTTTAGGGGAAAGGGGGAAATGCCCACCAAGTGGCATTTTTCTTTTTCTTTTTCTTTTCTTTTTTTTTTTTTTTTGAGACAGAGCCTCAAGCTGTCACCCTGGGTAGAGTGCTGTGGCATCACAGCTCACAGCAACCGCCAACTCCTGGGCTCAAGCGATTCTCCTGCCTCCACCTCACAAGTAGCTGGAACTACAGGCACCTGCCACAACACCCGGCTATTTTTTGGTTGCAGCCGTCATTGTTGTTTGGTAGCCTAGGCTGGATTTGAACCTGCCAGCTCAGGTGTATGTGGCTGGCGCCTTAGCCACTTGAGCCACAGGTGCCGAGCCCCAATTGGCTTTTTTTAATGGGCACTCCCCCCCCCACCCAGCTGTAAATGTACGTTAAACTTTTATCCTGGTTTTTCCTCAATATTTTTCACTATGAATGTAGAATTCTTTTTAAAAAATGATTGTGTGGCATTTTCTTATTGGATATTTGTTTCTATATATATTTTAACTACAAATAGAGTATCGGTAAACATCTTTGCTTTGGCTTTCCCCCCTATATTTTGTATTTTTTCTTTGAAATAGATTCCCAGAAATGAAATTTACTGGGGCAAAGTAAGAGAACATTTTGGTTGGCTCCTACCACATTTGCCTGATCTCTTCTTGGTGGCAAGCAGATCGCAGCTTCAGCTCTGAGCCTGTGTAGTTCAGGAAGAAACAAGCCTGGTCTTAGTTTGACCAATTCAGAAGCACACGTTCATCCCAGTGAGGAAGTAAAGGCTCAAAACTCCATTTTTGTCTTTTATTTTTGAGAAGCTAGAGATTATCTAGCAGGAAGCAAAAGGTCACTGCATTGTAAGGATTTTGAAAATTACCTGAGGAATTCAGGTAAGCTAACTTGGGCCGAATCAAGACTGGCTAAGGACACCTGGGGTGGGAGGTTGGGGGCGCCTGCCTCAGTACCCCAGGCTCATTGAGGTCTGGAACTTGTGGGACCATTTGGCCATTTGGCTAATAAAAACCATCCTGTGAAATTCCTGGGTTTAAACAAGTTGCTCCCCTCCCCACTTTTATCCCTTGGCAGCAAGACTCTAAACCAGTGGTTTTTCTTTCTTTTTTTTTTTTTTGAGACACTCTCCCTATGTTGCCTTCTGTAGAGTGCCGTTACATCAAAGCTCACAGCAACCTCCACCTCTTGGTCTTACGTGATTATCTTGCCTCAGCCACCCAAGTAGCTGGGACTACAGATGCCTGCTACAATGCCCGGCTATTTTTTTTGTTGTTGTTGTTGCAGTTGTCATTGTTGCTTTAGCTGGCCCAGGCTGGGCTCAATCCCACTAGCCTCGGTGTATGTGGCCGGCACCATAACCACAATGCTACAGGCTCTGAGCCTAAACCAGTGATCTTTCAACTGGTGTGCGTTGTGCCGTGGCTCACTGGTGTACTGTGAGATGATCTTAGGTGTGCCATGAAAAATTTTAAAGGCCATTAATTAAATTATTTTTAAAAGAAGTTCAAAGCACAGTAAGTATATTCTTTCTTTTACTTTTTTTTTTTTGATCAACATAATTTAAGTGTGCCTTAGAAGTTGAACTATAGGTTCAAGTGTGCCGTGAGATAAAAAACATTGAAAAACACTGCTCCAGGCCATGGTCTCCAGATGCCCAAGCCATGTTTTTCTTTAACCTAAACACAAAGCAGCCCTTATAATAATTATTAAACAAATATACTCTGTCATCTCTAACACTGTCTAGCCATTATACACATGAAGGTCAAAACTTTTTTTCCACAATATAAAGTAATTTCTGATCTCACCAAAAGCCAAAGGAGGTGAGGAGACACAAAAGAGAGCAGAGTTGGGTTTTTTGTTTGTTGGGCTGTATGTGTGTGCGTATGAGAGAGACAGCGGCTCACTCTGTTGCCTGGACTAGAGTGCAGTGGCATCATCGTTCACTGCAACCCAAGGAGAGGCCTTGCTGACCCTGGCCTGGGTTCGTGCCCTGAGGCCCTCGGCTCTGGCAGAATCCCTCCCTTGAAGTAGAGGGGAAGCCAGGTGTGAGAAGAGGGGGTGTTCTCTCCCTGGCCCAGCTTTCTGAGAAGGGGAGTTTACTTCTCCTCTACAGTAAGCTTGGCTGAGATAAAGGGTGTTTCCTTTTCCTCTTGGGTAGGCTTGGCCAAGATCAAAGACTTTTTTGGCATGCTGGGGGCAAGAGTAAAAGATGGGCATGGCTGGTTGATGCTTATCCTTTTTGAGTATTGGTGAGATTTCAGTGAGGTGTCAACAGGTTCCCCCAGAAATAGGCCTCCTGCCTGCCCAGGGTCATATTCTACTGTCCCCCTCCTGAGTCAAGTTGGTGGCCAGCCCAGGTGAAAGGGGAGGGAGCAAGCTGCTGTCCTAGAGGGCCAGGCTTTGACACTACTGTGCCCAGATAGGCTGTTGGTCTTGTTCCCTGCAGCTCTGAGGTGTCAGGGACCTCTGCACACCTGGAAAAAGTACATTTGGGCTCCCCACACCTGGTGGCATGTCCTTTTGTTAAGTATGGCATCTACAGAGAGCATTGGACTCAGAGTCCAGGACCTCCACTTATTGGCTCTGTGACTCTCTGCTTACTGAGCAGATCACTTAGCTTCGACTTTCTCATTGCATGATGGGAAAACATTTTGCCTTAACCCAGTTCTCAGAGAGTGGCTGCGGGAAGCCATATGAGGCAATGAAGCTGCTGTCCACTGAGAGCCACGTCCAGAGGCCCCTCCTCCTTCTCTAAGGAGCAGCCTCCCCTTGGCTGGGCCTGTGAAGCCAGAGACTAAGAAATGATTTCTCTCTCTCAGTACATGCTTTTATCTTTTTTAAATCTAATTACTCAAGTTGCACATGTCTACTGAATTAAAGAAAAAAAGGCATAAAGAAGAAAATAAGGGTGGCGCCTGTGGCTCAAGGAGTAGGGCGCTAGCCCCATATACAGAGGGTGGTGGATTTAAGCCTGGCCCCGGCCAAAACTGAAAAAAAATAAACAAAAATAAAAAGAAGAAGAAAATAAAAATATTGAACCACCTGGGTGGTTATGTGAGAGTATATCTCCATTAAAACTCATTTAACATAGGAGCAGATTATTATATGTAAGTATGGCTCAATAAAGTTTTTATTTTAAAAGATCTTTATTTAGAAAACATCCACCACTATTGACATTTTAGAATATTTACTTCTGGGCCAGATGTAGTAGAATACACTGATAGTCCCAGCTACTCGGGAGCCTGAGGTGGGAAGGTTGCTGCTGAGTTCAAGGCTGTGTGCTATAATGGCATCTGTGAGTGACCATTGCACTCCAGCCTGGGTGACATGGCAGAACCCTATCTCTATAGGTTTAAAGAAATACTTCTATATTTTTATATATAGTATACTTTCTCCTATATATACATATGTAAATATATGTGCATACACATATGTATGTAAATCTAACCTGTTTATATGTGGTGTGAATATGTGTGTATGTATGCGTAGATCTACACATGCATACACACATTTTGCTTTTAAATATTATAAAAAGGGAGCATGACGTGCACGTTCTTTGTGCATTGAGGCATCTATAGATGAGGCTGGCTTGCATCCTCTACCTTCAGGAGACCTTACCCACCCTTTTTTTTTTTGGCAGTTTTGGCCAGGGCTGGGTTTGAATCCTCCACCTCTGGCATATGGGGCTGGTGCCCTACTCCTTTGAGCCACAGGCGCCGCCCTACCCACACTTCTTTATGGAACTGGGCTGTGCACACGGGACCCCACAACCATGCCAGGTGCTTCTCCAATTGGAGTCCTTTGGGGAGGAGAGGCAGCCTGGACACTAGGAGTGGCACTCCCTAGATTTAGCCAGGCCTCTCCAGCTGGCATCTCTAGGAAAGGAGGCAACAGAGGAGCAACTTTGAAATGAGAATGTCTAGAAACTCGGGGACGGCCTGGGCAGACAGGAAGAATGGTGGCAGCCCAGCCAGAATCCTGAGATATGTCAGATGGAAAGGAGAAACTTGTCTGGCTGACATAAGGTGGCGTGGCAGAAATTGGAATAACTATGGAGGGTGGAGGTGAGAGGCAGAGAGGCTTGGATTGATGTGGGGGCTTATGAGAGAGAAAGGATCCCAAGAACTGCCATCTGGGTGTCTGCATAGCAGAAGCCCCTACTGAGAAGGTCTGATAGTGTGCCGGGTCTCCAGGTCTGGCTGTGTAGCTCAGTGGTTAAAGTGCCAGACCCAGGTAGCAAGGGTGGCAGGTTCAAACTGGCCTGGGCCTGCTAATAAATAAATAAAAATCTTTAAAAATCAAACAAAGGGCAGAGAGAGAGGACAGATCAGATGCTGAGTAGTGGTACAGCAGGAATTCTCCTTGTTCCCACCATGAAGATGGGGCTGGCTGATACAATGACAGAAACTTTCTGATCACTCATCCTCCACCACTGAACCTCAGGCGGTGAATCATATTATATTTGTAATGGTGATATATTAAGAAACCATGTGCGTAACTAAAAGGAAAAGGACTCTCTTAGAGTTTGGAAAATGCCAGGATTGTTCACAGAATTGAACAGACCTTAGGAACTGGAGCTAATACTTGATTCAGATTCTCTCTTTCCTTACAGGTGAGGGAGAGATGGCCATTGACAGCTCTGCATTTACATACTCTTGGCTTGCAGCCTCAGTGGCATTTTCACCATAGCCTTGTATCTATTCCAGAGAATAATTCTGATTGGTCCTGCTAAGCCTGTACCATCTCATTATTGGCTATGCTGATTGGCCAGGGGAGAGTGATCTGGCACAAGGTGGGAGGCAGCCTATTACCAGAAGGAAATTAGATTGAAAGAGCCTGGTTAACTCAAAACAACAACAGCCCGAGATCACTGCACATGGCTGTCAGGGTAAAGTGAAAAAGTAAGAAGGCAGAGGCCCTGCATCAAAGAGCACACAGTCTCATCATGGAGAGAGACTTTTAAACAGCTGAGTGAGTAGAAAGTATGAGTGGCTGGCTGTCTTCAGTCTACTTTGAGGCTGCTCAGCTCTCGGAAAATTTAGACTACAAACATTGACATCGCTTCTCTGCAACTGATTAGCTTACATTTACAAGACTACAGCAGCCAGAAGACTCAGACCTAGGCAAATGGATCTTAAGTATGGTAAGAATGCAGTGTGGCAAAGCAGAAAAAGCAGACAGACTAGATAGAGTTCAAATCCTAGCTTTGTGATAATCAACTCAACCTTTTTAAAGACTCAATTTGTAAAATGTAATGTACCATTAATAGCCTCCTTCTGGCCAGCTGCTATAGCTCACACCTGTGATCTCAGCATTCTGGGAGGCCAAGGCCATGGGATCACTTGAGGCCAGGAGTTTGAGATCAGCCTGGGCAACATAGCAAGACCCTGACTCTACTAAAAAATTGTAAAAATTAGCTAGGCATGGTGGCACATGCTTATAGTCCTAGCTACCTCAGAGCTTAAGGCAGGAGGAAGAATTTAAGGCTAAAGTGAGCCATGTTTCCACCACTGCACTCTAGCCTGGACAGCAGAGGAAGACTCCGTCTTAAAAAGAAAAAAAAAGAGGATGACGCCTGTGGCTCAAGGAGTAGGGCCCACTTACCGGAGGTGGAGGGTTCAAACCCGGCCCTGGCCAAAAACTGCAAAAAAAAAAAAAAGAAAGAAAGAAAACTTCCTTTCTAGGATATGTATATCAGGTGGCAATAGAGCTATATATAAGTCCTTAATAAATGAGATCCAACATTTTAATAGAGTGTTCGTACCCATTGCTATCACCAGGGAAATTGCTGGAATCCCAGCCTCAGCTCCCCACCCCCGTTGTTGTTGAGACAGTCTCACTCTTGTCACTAGGGTGCAGTGGCATCACCATACATCATAGCTCACTATAACCTCAAACTTCTGGGCTCAAGTGATCTTCCTGCCTCAGCCTCCCAAGTAGCTGGGACTACTGGCTAATTTGTCTATTCTTTTGTAGAGAAGGCGGTCTCTCTTGCTCAGGTTGGCCTCTAACTCCTGACCTCAAATGAATCGACCTCCCAGGGTACTTAAGATTACAGGGATGATCGAGCGCGCCGGCCTTTCCCTCCCTATTTTCTGAGGAAGTCTTGCTTCCCGGAAGTCACCCCAGATGCCTTCCCCTGGGGAGCAGTAAGGAATCCCAGCCCTCAAAAGCAGGTGGGACCTCCTTGCAGGGGCAGGCTATTTTAAGGACCTATTTTGGGCTGGGTCCTTCCTGCTTTTCTTGTGAGCCTGCCTCGTAGCAGCTGGTTTGTCTACAAGGGCCAGAAGCCCACCTAAGCTGCTTAAGTCAAGGGGGACTTGGAATGATAATCAGAGCATTTCATGGAACACAGCATAGGAGTGAAAACGGGTTCCAGAGTAAGCAAGCTCTCCCAGACAGTGGCCTCTTGTGTCCTTCCTTCCTTCTGGGGCTCTGTACACTCTGCCTCTGCCCTTCTGCTTGTCTGGTTCCTTCCTTTGCCTCTGCTCTCTCATTTCTACACAGCCCCCTCTCAGCAAACGCTAAAGGTCTCATGTCTCAGCCTTTATAATCCCCCGATTGGTACCCTGGCGCTGGCTGACTTGTCTCTGACTCTGCTCAAGTTTCTAGGACAGAGACTCTGGTTGCCTGGCTTGGTTCAGGGTCACCCAAGTTCAATGAGCTGTGAAGGGGAACGGCTCATGTGTCACTGAACCCTTCCAGCAGTGGGAGGAGGAAAGGCCGAGCCCTCATCCCAGGAGCTCTCCTCAGCTGCCTGCCTGTCTGTGCTGCATCTGCAGGCCTCCTTGGGTTCCAGCCTGACTCACAGTATCTGGAGAATATTTGGTGACAGGAGAACAGTATATGAAACTGAAGTTTTAGCCTTGTATTAGTTTCCTGGGCTGCTGTAACAAAGTACTACAAATTGGGTAGCTTAAAAAGCAGAAAGCTATTGCCTCATAGTTCTGGAGGCTTACAAGTTCAAAATCAAAGTCATGACCATCTTCCCTTCATGTCTGTGTCTTCATAGAGTATTCTCCTCTTTGTGTGTGTGCATGTCTAAATTTCCCTCTAATAGGGACCCCAATCATAGTGGATTATGGCCCAGTCTAATGACCTCATCTTAACCTGATTACACCTGCAAAAACCCTATTTCCAAGTAAGGTCACATTCACAGATACAGACCTCACCCTATCTTTTAGATTGCAATTCAACCTATAACAAGTGGCCCTAAATAAAATGCAATGGGAATACAGTCATACTCATTCTGTAGCTAACTATGACCAAGACTATACACAAAGTTTTAAATATTTACTATTTAACCCTTTACAGAAAAAGTTTTCCATCCTCTGCCTTAAAGGAACAGGTGGTAGTTCATAGGACAGAGAAGGCCAAGGGCATCCTAGACTAAAGGGATAGCAAGGCTAAACAGTGAAGGTCAGGGATATAGCTGGGGGACAGCAGTCCTGAAGCTCTCGTAAACAAGGCATTTCATGAGCTAGCAATAAAATACAAAGCATCTGAGGCATTTAATGAGCTAGTGATAGAATACAAAGCATCTTAAGTTGGAACATCCTCAGAAACGTGGCCTCTGTTTTTCTGCTCAGTGGAGAGGACAGTGTGGGAACTGACACCCTTTCTCACAGCAGCCCAGAGTACATTTGGAAGGAGAGGCCTAGGAAGGCGCCTCAGCAAGTCCCCCTGGAGAGAGACTCAAGTCAGGCAAGACAGAGGCGGCCCAGCGGGCACTACGGTATTTGCTCCTTTCCTATCTGATTGTGTTTTCCTCCAGCTGCCCCAGGGGACTCATTTTTGAGCCGGACAGTCCAATTTTAGAGACCAGGGCTGGAAGTATTTAGGAAGCCCCTTGTCACGTCTCCTGCCTAGTGGCGAGATTTCCCTTTTTGGTAGAAACTGGACTATAAGTGGTTAGGAGGCAGTGAGAGATATCCCCTAGAGGGGTCCTCTTCCTTAAGTTGGTCAATTACTATGTTCAGGGCCTGCATGACTTGGCCTGAGTTTGGCAAACATGACACTTGACTGTCAACAAACTGCAGCTCAAGGGATGTTCCCTGATCTGCCCAGGATGGCCAGCAAGGCCTGGCCCTACTACCAGAAGACACTCCAGCCCTCCAACATCTCAGTCCACAGTTCCCGCCTCTCTGCTCTCTGCCTCTTCTCACTCAACTTTCCCCCCACTCCCCTTTTTTGGGAGACAAAGTCTCACAAACTCTGGATTCAAGTGATCCTCCTGCCTCAGCCTCCTGAATAGTTGAGACTACAGGCTATTTTCTATTTCTTTTTTTAGAGATGGGGTCTCACTCTTGCTCAGGCTGGTCGTGAACATTCTGAATTGCAAGTAATCCTCCCACCTTGGTTTCCTGGAGTGCTAGGATTATAGGTGTGAGCCATCGTGTCCAGCCTCAATGTTCCTCCCCTTTTAATTGATAACATGGCAACATTAAAGGAAAACATTTAAAAGAAAATCTCTCAATTTTCACATCTTAACATATTTCTATAGATACACACTTGTTCTTTAAAAAACAACTCCGATAAAATTGTAATTTACAACTGTGATAAAACTCTTTAGAACACACGTACCAGTAAAATTGGGGGAATCTGAATGGGATAGCAGATGATGTCACTGGCAATGTGTTGGTGAGGGGGTACTATAGTTCTGCAGGATGTTACCACTGGGGGAAACTGGGCAGAGATGAGATCTCTCTATTATTTCTTATCGCTGCATGTGAATCTGTAATTATTTACACATAATTTTCTTTTCTTTCTTTTTTTTTTTTGCACATAATTTTCAATTACAGAAAAAAGCAATTCTGAAGGAGTTGTGATCCATGAGCACATACCATTTCCTGTTAAGCCATTTTTCATTAAGATGACTTATAAACATTTCCGGGTGTTTCTGCAGACCTTGTAGTAATCACTTAACGACTGCTCAGCTTTCCACTCTGCCCGTGTAGAATCTTTTACTTACCTATGCTCCGTTAGTAGGGTGTTAGGTTTCTAACTTTTAGCTCCTGCCAGTAACGCTGTAATGAAAACGGTATGCACAGGCGCTTTTATTCTTTTGAACGATTTCATTAGGATACAGTCCCAGAGAGTGGGGTTACTGAGCATAAGGTTTGGGACCTTTACAACAGTCTTAGGTATTATTACTTTAACATTACAGTATATTATTGCCCTTTCTAAGGCACAGATTGGCTTTTCTGCAAGTTAGCCAAAGTTCTCTGTGGCACTCTTCAGCATTCAGATTTGTGGGGGAAAACAAGAAGCCCCCACTTGTTTCTGCCCACACAGCGTCACGCCGGGGATTTGAGTGGCAGAATGACAGGAGCAGCGGAGTACAGCTGCAGGAGCTGTCACAGCTCCCCCTCCCACGGGGCCCTGGTGAGCACTGCAGTTCCGGGACCTCATGGGACACAGTGGCGCTGGCAACCTCCCCCCAGCAAGACAGAGCAGCGAGGCTGAGGGGTGGTGAGGGGTGAGAGGTCTCATGAAACAGAGTGGCCTTTGCTCACTCTTCGGGCCCTCCTTTCAGAGCCACAGGAGGCCATTTCTAGAACACTCTGGATTTGGTTTAAAAGCAGTTGAGAAACTGCTGCATCCTTCAGGCTCCCAGTGGGGAGAACCCTGGGGGACAGACCCAGACTTCTATGCGTCTCTCTCCACAGTGCCCAGCTAGAGCAGAGGACAGGATGCAGCTGGCTGTCACTGTCATGTTGCCCTGCTGCTGGGCGGACCCTGGACTCGGGCTTTCTTTGCCTGCTGGTGGCATTTTTGAAGTCTTTTAACTTCTAGTTTTATTTTTTATTTTTAAATTTTATTTTACTTAATTTAATCTGTTTCATTAATTAATTTTTATTAGGTTAATTTACTTTAATTTTAAAATTTGTTTTGTTTTGTTTTTAGAGAGACAGTCCTACACTGTCACTCAGGCTGCACTGCAGGGGCATGGTCACTGCAGCAGCTCCCTGTCACCGCCAACCCCTGGGTTTCATCCCTCCTCCCACCTCAGCCTCCTCGGTAGCTGGGACTGCAGGTGGATGCACCTGGCCTGAAGTTTTACTTTTGTGTTTCTCAGTTTGGATTACCAGGTAAAGTACACTCAGTTCAACTTGAATTTCACATAAGCAACAGATAATGTTATAGTATAAGTATATCCTGTTCAGGATGTTTTATGTCTTCAGTGTTCTGTCCAGACTTGTTTTAGTTTTGTTTTCTTCGAGACAGAGTCTCACTTTGTCTCCCTTGGTAGAGTGCTGTGGCATCACAGCTCGCAGCAACATTGAACTCTTGGGCTTAAGTGATTCTCTTGCCTCAGACTCCAGAGTGGCTGGGACTATAGGCACTGGCCACAATACCCAGCTATTTTTAAAGACAAAATTTCGAACCTGTGAACTCAGACAATCCACCCATCTTGGCCTCCCAGAGTGATAGGCATTCAGAGTTTTTTTTTTTTTTTTTTTTTTTTTTTTTTTTTTTATTTAGTAGAGACAGAGTCTCACTTTACCGCCCTCGGTAGAGTGCCATGACATCACAGGACTCACAGTAACCTCCAGCTCTTGGGCTTATGCGATTCTCTTGCCTCAGCCTCCCAAGCAGCTGGGACTACAGGCGCCCGCCACAACGCCCGGCTATTTTTTTGTTGCAGTTTGGCCGGGGCTGGGTTTGAACCCACCACCCTTGGTATATGGGGCCGGCGCCCTACTCACTGAGCCACAGGCACCACCCGGCATTCAGAGTTTTTATTTGCCAAATCTAGTAACCTAATTCTTCATCCCACACTTTCTTTGGAAGAAATTGACTCAGAACCCTAATACCTACCTAGTGAAAGTGGGTGGTCTGTGTGAACTGGGGCAGAAGCTGGGGGAGGAATGAGTGGGAATGAGAGTGTCACCCAGTGTCTCACAAACAAGCCACTATCCCAGCACTGTCAGGTGTACTTGGATGGCCACGTACTTCTCCACAACTCACTTATGCCCCTGTGGTCAGTTCAGGCCACTGCAGCCTGAGTGATCTTAACAACAGCATCAACTTTTTTGGTACTATTGCAGAAGTAATACACTCTCGTGGTAAAAATTCAGATAGTCGAGGAGGATATTAGGTGAAAGTCAAAGACAGTCCCTTCTCCTTTGACTTCAACCTCCAGAGGCAATCAGTTTCTTCTGTATGTATCCCTTGCGATTTTTTTCTTCTTCTCTCTCTCTTTCTCTCTCTCTCTTAGAGAGAGTCTCACTCTGTTCACCTGGGTAGAGTACCTGGGATCATAGCTCACAGCAATCTCAAACTCCTGAGCTCAGGCGATCCTCTTGCCTCAGCCTTCCATGTAGCTGGGACTACATAGCCTACCATGATGCCCAGCTACTTTCTCTATTTTTAGTAGAGATGAGGTCTCTTGCTCAGGCTGGTCTTGAACCCCTGAGGTCAGGCAATCCACCCACTCGGCCTCTCAGACTGTTAGGATTAGAGGCGTGAGACACTCTGCCCAGCCATGAGCCACTGTGCCCGGGTTTTCCCAAATTTTTTCAAAGCATCTAAGTGGTTTTCTATGTGTGTGCATATATATGTATAATTATATTGGTACATATGTGACCTTTAAGAACAAAAGTCCAGATCTCTGAACCTTGCAATTTCACTGGAAAGTGCACAGTGGAGCTCTTTTCATATCACCGTCTCCAAGGGTTGTCACTGTTGAGCTCATTGTTTTGCTCTCACAAATAATGCTGCAATGACATCAGTCCTTAGAAAAAGTGGGTTTTGCTGGCTTAAGGTGGATGTGCAGTGAGAATGTTGGTAGCTACTGCCAAAGTGCCTCCCAGAGTGGCTCTGCCCCTTCCACTTCCACAAACAATCTGGTATTTCTCCTCACCCTTACCAACAAACACTTCCCATGTCTTTGTCAATTTGATCAGTGGAAAATGGTATCTTTTATGGAGCTTTTGATATATGTCTGTTATCCACAGGGATCTCTTTTTCCGAATGTGCTGACTTGCCTCATCTTTCTACTAGGTCCTTTAGTGGCTTTGTTGATTTCTAGGCATTCTTTGGAGTGAAGGAAATCGGCATCTTGTCTCTCATATTGTTGCAAATATTTCCCCCAATTTATCTATTATCTCTATGTATTTTTTTGCCACAAAGGAGTTTTTCATTTTTTTGGACCCAGATTAATAATACAGTCCTGCTTTTTTCTAATAGATTTATGGCTTGATTTTTATTTACATTTTTGATCCATCAGCAATTTATTATAAAGGAAAAAGGTATGAATGAACATTTAATTGTTTTCCAAGTAGCTAGCCATTTCCCCAATATTATTTACTGAATAATCCATTTTCCCAGCTGATTTGGTGCCACCTTTATCACGGTCTAAGTTTCCACATACATGTGGGTCCTCTGGGCCTCTCTCCTGTTCTATTGATCTTGTCTGGCGTGTGTGCCAAATGGCTTTATTTGCTTCACCTTTATATTTTTAGTCTGTAGTAAGAGTACATTTAAAGATTTACTGGCTATTTTCACTTGTACATTTTCCGGGTGAATTTTATGTTATTTGATCAGTCTTGTGGGAAGGCAGCATGAAATATACAATTATGAAATAATCTAATCACATTATTATACATGCTTTGGAGGGAATGTCCTGGGACTTGGGAAAGGGGAAAACAGGGGCTCTAATGTTCAGAAGGTTATCTGTATTTGGCAAATACATACGTAAATGTAAGGAAACAACATTTTTACAATACTATCTTCTGATTAAGGCAAAACGTGTCTTTCCATTTATTCTAGTCTTCTTTTATGTCCCTTGGTAAAGTTGACAACTTTTCTTTAGTGACATATTACATATTTCCTGACGAACCCATTTCTAAATAGTTTGTCCTTTGTGTTGCCTTATGAATGGACTCTTTTCTTTCAGGGTATTTTCTTTTTTTTTTCTTTCTTTCTTTTTATTTTTTTTTTGAAACAGAGCCTCGAGCTGTCACCCTGGGTAGAGTGCTGTGGCATTACAGCTCACAGCAACCTCCAACTCCTGGGCTCAAGCGATTCTCCTGCCTCCGCCTCCCAAGTAGCTGGGACTACAGGCGCCTGCCACAATGCCTGGCTATTTTTTGGTTGCAGCCATTGTTGTTTGGCGGGCCTGGGCTGGATTCGAACCTGCCAGCTCAGGTGTATGTGGCTGGCGCCTTAGCTGCTTGAGCCATAGGCGCCAAGCCTTCCAGGGTATTTTCTGACTGGTTATGGTTGTTACAGGGGATCGTCCCCAAAGGCGGGTCAGGACTCTGGCTACAAACCCTGCAGTGGCTTCCTGCTACACCAAGGAGCAATCCTACTTCCTAGCTGGCCGCTCCTCGCCTCCCCTGTCTTCTCTGCCCCAGGTCTTCTCATGGCCAGGACAGATGACTCCTTCCTATCCCCCACTTCCTAGCTAGAGGAGGCTCTCTCGAGCTCTTAGCTAGAGGAGACTCTCTCAAGCGAGTGGGGTAAGCTGGGCTCCTATCTCATGCTTCAGTGCATAGTCTTCTGTGGTGTGTTTCACATCACCTCCCTGGAACCTGTACTCCAGGAGGGTACCGGATCAGCCTGACTTTTTCACTGCTTGTATCTAAAAACACCTGGCTCTAAAAACACCTGGCTGATGGTTGTTGTTGAGTAAATTCACTGTATTTGGAACGGAAGTCGCAAACCTGTCTTCCCATCTGGGGATGTGGGGACAATGACAGGCCACCTGGTGGCAGGTTGGGGCCACTCAGCTTCCCTCTCAGAGAAAGAGATGGAAAGTTTCTTATCCTACCTCACTCTGGTTGAAGAAGAAGCAACCACACAAGGAGGCTCATTAGACAGCAATTGAGGACATTCACTCCCTGGCTGTCATGTAGCAATCAGCAATGATTTTTCTGGAGTACGCAGCAGCATGGCTTATGATATGAGGAGAAGACATCAGGACCAAAATGTACAGGGTTGTTACAGCCATAATTTAACCTGTGCAAACACTGCCCAAACACAGTGATTTTTTTTTGTTGTTGCTGTGGCAGTTTGGCCAAGGCCGGGCTTGAACCCGCCACCCTCAGTATATGGGGCTGGCGCCCTACCCACTGAGCCACAGGCGCCACCCATAGTGATTTTTTTTTTTTTTTGAGACAGAGCCTCAAGCTGTCGTCTGGGTAGAATGTCATGACATCACAGCTCACAGCAACTTCTGCCTCCGCTTCCCAAGTAGCTGAGACTACAGGCACCCACCACAACGCCCGGCTATTTTTTGGTTGCAGCCGTCATTGTTGTTTGGCGGCCCGGGCTGGATTCGAACCTGCCAGATCAGGTGTATGTGGCTGGCACGTTAGCCACTTGAGCCAGAGGCGCCGAGCCAAACACAGTGATTTTTGTTTTGTTCGTAGCTGGTGTCCAAGACACCGTAGGTACTGTGAGGCTGCCTTCTTGAATGGATGAACTAGGTATAAAACGTGCAACATTTGGAAACTGCAGTAGCATCAAGAGTATTAAAGTGATGGGATTACTTTTTATTGCTGTATTTTATGTCTCCCAACACATCCCTAAGGGAGTTATGGAACTTGTAGAATGAAAAGAATTTCTCCCTAAGCTTTCTGGTGACAGCACCGCACCACCATGGATGGCCACCAGAGGGCAGGGCTGCCCAGCTTTGGGACCTGTAATCTCCAGGCCAAGGGCTTCTAAAGCCTTTAACAGAGTTGTGTTACAGGATCCACCAGCCAGGGTGGGGGTCAGGGGACCTTTGTGGTGACAAGAACCAACCCCATTTCTCCCTCTTCCAAATCTCCACTTCTCAGATTCTGGCAAGAGCATCTCTTTCTCGCTCTTGTGTGAAGACCACAACCTGTCTCATCCCAGCCTGCACTTTTCTGGAACCAGCCATTTCCTGAGCACTGTGTGCCCTGAGCACTGTCACTGGGGTCAGCAGTGAACAGGAGCTCGTCACAGAGCTTGTCCCGAGCTCACAGGAAAACTCAGGCATGGGAGACATCCAGCACTGCAACCCATTCAGAGAGCACTGACTCCCGTGGCTGGGACTTACGTGAGGGTCATTCATTCTCTCCAAATATATCCTGAAAGCCAGTTCTGTACAGGCACTGCTCCAGGCCCTGGAAGGTAGCAGCTACTATTCTTCCGAAGCTCACAGTTGTTTTTTTTTTTTTTGGTGGGGGGGTGGTGGTGGTGAGGGGGGGTAGACACTAAACAAATAAATATGTACTATGAAGAAAACCAAGAAGGATAAGGGCATTGAGAATGGTGGTAGTGGGGCTGTTTTGTATAAAGAGGTCAGGGAAATCTTCTTTGATTAGGTTCACTTTGTTGTCGCTTTGAGACAGAGTCTTACTCTGCCTGTGGCTCAAGCGGCTAAGGTGCCAGCCACATACACCTGACCTGGTGGGTTCAAATCCAGCCTGGGCCCGGCAAACAACAATGACAACTGCAACCAAAAAATAGCCAGGCATTGTGGTGGCGCCTGTAGTCCCAGGTACTTGGGAGGCGGAGGCAGGAGAATCGCTTGAGCCTAGGAGTTGGAGGTTGCTGTGAGCTGTGATGCCACAGCACTCTACCCAGGGTGACAGCTTGAGGCTCTGTCTCAAAAAAAAAAAAATTACATGCCAGGGCCCTTTGACCCAGAAGTTCTGCCTGTTAGCAATGCACAGAGATTCGTGTACAAAAATTACTGTGAGTGCAACATGTTTTGAAATAGCATTATCTGTAGATACTCTTGCAGCCTGTGGCTCCACACTCTCCTCATTCCCCATCTCTCCCTGGCCCCTCCTCTGTCACTAAGCTCCTAATGTGTTTCTCCAGATAATAAGATTTACCAGTTCTGTCCCTGTGCCTGCTGCATTGGGGTGACTCTACCATGGCAAAATCCACTATATTAAAGTGCATAATTCTGTCAAGTATGGCAACTCACATCTTTAATCCCAGCACTTTTGGAGGCCAAGGTTGGGAGGATTGCTTGAGGCTAGGAGTTTGAGACCAGAGTGGGCAACATAGCAAGACCCTGTCTCTATGAAAATTTTGTTTAAGTATTAAACAGGCATGGTGTAATATACCTGTAGTCCCAGCTACTTGGGAGGTTGAGCCAGGAGTTGGGAGACTGCCGTGAATTAAGATAGTGCCACTGAACTCCAGCCTGAGCGACAAAGCAAGGACTTCTTTCTTTAACAAAAAAAAAAAAAAAAAAAAAAGTACACAATTCAATAGGGTTTTAGTATATTCACAAGCTTATGCAACCATCACCCTATATAATCCCAGAATATTTTCATCACCCCAGAAAGAAACCACGAGCAATCACTCCCTATTCCCCCTCTCCCATATCTTTTCTGCCCTTTCCACCCTTTGGCAATTACTAACCCATGAGAGGTCAAAGATCAAAAATAAAAGATTGTAACTTGGCGTCTGTGGCAAGTCTAAGGCACCAGCCACATACACCTCAGCTGGCAGGTTCGAATCTAGCCCGGGCCCGCCAAACAATGTCGGCTGCAATCAAAAAATAGCCGGGCATTGTGGCGGGTGCCGTAATCCCAGCTACTTGGGAGGCAGAGGCAGGAGAATTGCTTGAGCCCAGGAATTGGAGGTTGCTGTGAGCTGTGATGCCCAGGGTGACAGCTTGAGGCTCTGTCTCAAAATAAATAAATAAATAAAAGATTATTCTGAAACATGAAATGAAAGGAAACAGAGTCCATGTTCTGTGTGGGCAACAGTGGCCTTTATCCCTACCTGTGTGTGGGTGAGCTGAGTTCCAGAAGGAAGTCAGCACATGGGTTAAGGTGGAAGGAAATTTAAAGGGTTGGAAGGGTAGGGGTTGGCACATTCCCTTTTTCCTGGGAGGGACATTCTATTTGGGCAGGTCCCTCCACGTGAATCTATTATCCCAGTCTTTTTAGTCTGTTATAATGAGGCAGGATGGATGGCTGTGGTATCTCTTTGCTTCCTTCAGGATGAAGGGCGCATGGGCTACTTGTAAGGAGGAAGGAAAACGGGAGAGGGAACGGAGTGGTGTTTACAGGAACATTCTTGGGTCTTCATACACTTTCTTTCTTTTTTTAATTTAAAGAGGTTGTATTCACACCACATTTAAGGATCATGACTTGGAGCCATTGAGATGCATGTAGGGCGAGGATATGAGGGGTTATTTTTTTGGGTGACTGCCTGGTCAATAAATCGGGAGATGAAATGGAGAATTACTGGTCCGAAACTAAGAATGAGAAAAATCATAATTAGTGGCCCTATCATAGACAATAACCAAGGAGGCCGTGATTCCAGCACCACAAGGGTGAAGTAGCCTGAGGGTGCAGTAAATTACCATAATTCCCACCACCAAGATCTCTCTCTGTTTTAGAGGACCTTTATAAGATGGCAGTGTGGAAAAAGTTGTTCCTGGGCGGCGCCTGTGGCTCAGTGGGTAGGGCACAGGCCCCATATACCAAGGGTGACCGGTTCGAACCCAACCTCGGCCAAAGTGCAACAAAGAAATAGCCTGGCGTTGTGGTGGGTGCCTGTAGTCCCAGCTACTCAGGAGGCTGAGGCAAGAGAATCGCCTAAGCCCAGGAGTTGGAGGTTGCTGTGAGCTGTGACACCACAGCACTCTACCAAGGGCGGTAAAGTGAAACTCTGTCTCTACAAAAAAAAAAAAAAAAGAAAAAAAAGAAATTGGCTTACCTTCCACTAGCAAAAACACCTGGAGTTCAGATTTCGTGATTGTGCAGGGGACATTCTGATTTTCTGGGGATCATCAGTGTTCTGTAGCTAGGCTTAAAATGTCAGAAAAATTCACTAGGTCACGGGAGTGACTGCAAGCCAGATCTTCAGAAAGACCTGGGCAGTCAGAATACCAGTGAGGACCTTCGCAGGCTGGACAGGGTTTGGGGGGAGAGTTGGGATTTGGGCACTGTCTCCAAAGGCCTGGTTTGCTGCACTTAAAATATGGTCCTGGGGGAGATTTTGTTCTTTCTGAGTGCCCCTTGGAGTTTCAAGAAGTAGCCAGGTTTTGTCTAATAGCAGAAGCCAATAACTGGAGTTCTGAGAGGTCATGAGATTTCACTGAGGGATGTGAGGGCCCTCAGGAGATTTCTGGAAGTTGTTTATATATATATAGTCTCTGACTTATGTGGGACAGGTCTGATAGAGAAAAAGGGACATGAACCATGATGATTCCTTCCATTCCTGCAACTTTTAGGAAGGGATAAGAGGTGTGGTGTCTGGAAATGAAAGGCCCAAAGGTATGGCCCGACCTAGTATGGGGCAGGGAAATTGGGTCTGACAAGTTTCCTTTTGCTCCTGGTTCTGCCATCTTTTCTCTCTCTACCAGGTATGGTGGAGGGCGAGCGGGGGCAGTGGAGAGAGAAGGGGATGGGGTGGAATTCTGCAGGTAGGAGTGAGGTTGAAGAAGAGGGGCTGTGGAAAGACAGAAAAGGTAGGGCCATCTGCCGGGTTGAAAGAAGACAATGGAGACTTGGATGGGTGGGGAGAGCCGATTTGACCCATGCAAGGAAAATCTGAGAGGGTTCACAGATGAACACAGAGAAGGAATGTTTCAGAGGAGGAGAAAGGCCTGGATGTAGGGGATCTTCAACCATTTGCCTAATCTCTGACAGTAATTATTGAGATCAGTGAGGACCGAGAGGTCAAATGTACCATCTTCAGGCCATTGGGAGCCATTATCTAGTTTGTACATGGGCCAAGCAGTATTAGGTTTAAGGTCAGTATAGAGCCTCAAAGGCTTGAGGTGAGTTAAACGGCAGCTTAAAGGTGAAGAAGGGGGAATCCATGACTGAGTGGTCCCTATACCAGAAACTGGAGGTAAAAAAATAAATGAGGTTAAAGTGACAGTGTAAAGAGAGCCTGTGAGGAGGAGGAAGGATGTAGGTGAGGTCTAGGGTCGGAGAGATTACCTTGTGTGAGTGTGGGTGTGATCTTGAACCATCTGGGGAAAAAAATGGAGGAGGAGGAGGAAGGAGGTGGCTGAGGGCTAGGGTCAGGGAGGTAACTAGGCCTCAATGTGTGACCTTGAACCAGCTGTGGGGGGAAATGGAAGAGGAGGAAGGAGGTGGCCTAGGTTGGGTCCGGGAGGTTGCCAGGCCTCTGTGTGTGAAACCAGCCAGAGAAAAGCGGCCCAGGCCCACGGGGCATCCCCACACACGAGGCACTGGACAGGCAAATCTGACTCACCAGAGATAGGCATGGACCACCAGAATTTTTTGGCCCGAAGTAGGAAAAGGGAAGAAAATTTTAAAAAGCTGATAGAGGGGCTATATGTGACTGCTTAAGAGCCCCAGAGATGGAGGGAGAGGGAAAGAGGTGTTGGAGTGGATAAAAGGAAAGAAAAGTTTAAAAAGACCAGAAAGGGGCCCTAGACAAATGCTTACCTCATCATTAAATGGATGAACTTTGGGCGGGGGTTTCGTCAGAACAAGAGTCTGTCTAGTTGGGTCCAACAGGGTGTATTTTGGCCCCCTAAGGGGCTTCTCCCCAGCCCAGTTCTTGGCACCAAAATGAGAGGTCAAAGATCAAAAAATAAAACATTATTCTGAAACATGAAACAAAAGGAAACAGAGTCACAGTTCTGTGTGGGCAACTGCAGTGTTTATCCCCTATTGGGTGCAGGTGAGCTGAGTTCTAGAAGGAAGTCAGCACGTGGGTTAAGGTGGAAGGAAATTGAAAGGGTTGGAAGGATAGGGGCTGGCACGTTCCCTCTTTCCTGGGTGCTATTTCTACCTGGTAGGGTCCTTCCATTTGACTCTATAGATCTACTTCCTATCTCCAGGGATTTCCTGTAAGTGGAATCATACGTTTTCTTTCTTTTTTTAATTTAAAGAGGTTGTATTCAGAGCCAAATTTAAGGATCATGACCTAGGCAGGGGTCCTCAAATATGAGGCAGTGTGATTGTATTTGTTCCCATTTTGTTTTTTTACTTCAAAATAAGATAATGTGCAGTGTGCATAGGAATTTGTTCATAGTTTTTTGTTTCTTTAACTATAGTCTGGCCCTCCAACGGTCTGAGAGACAGTGAACTGGCCCCTTGTTTAAAAAGTTTGAGGACCCCTGAAGAGCCACAACCAAGAAACTCCCTAAGGTTTCTTAGGGACCCTCACTCTGATTCTATGCCAGAACGTCTCTCAAGAAAACTTGAGCACCCGTAACTCAATGGTTAGGGCCATGGCCACACACTCTGGGCTGGTGGTTCAAACCCTGCCAGGCCTGCTAAACAACAATGACAACAACAAAATAGCCGGGCATTGTGGCAGGAGCCTGTAGTTGCAGCTACTTGGGAGGCTGAGGCAAGAGCAATGCTTAAGCCCAAGAGTTTGAGGTTGCTATGAGCTGTGACATTATGGCACTCAACTGAGGGTGACACACACACAAAAAAAAAACCTTGAGCAAGTGGACTTGAGGTGGTAGAGTTACAATGTGTTTTCGTACATTTCAGGGAGACAGTCATAAATCAATACATGGAAGGCTTACTTTGGTTCTGTGGGAAAGGTGGGACATCCCAAAGCAGGGGTGCGGGTCCTACCCAAAGCAAGATTTACAGGTTACAGGTGGTTTTAAAGAGTTTTTAGCTGACAAATGGCTGAAAGAGTTAGGCTTTGTCTAATAGACCAAGAGTAAGTGAAAAGGAATGCTGAGTTAAGATAAGGGTCTCAGAGACAAACTACGGGTCATGTGCCTGGACTCAAGTGGATTGCTTTGTAGGTTGAGGACCGGCAGATAAGGCTTGCATAGCCTTAGGCCTGTTAGTGAGTCACTGAGGACAGTCTAAGTAGGAGAAGGAGCAGGATGAGGCCTGTCTGATCTCCTTTCTGGGGCTAGCCACTCAGTGTTAGGTCTCTCCTTGGCCAAGAGGGGTCTAGTCGATCGCTGCGGGGGAGACTTAAGATTTTATTTTAGCTCACAGTCCCCCACTTTTGGTCAAGATCTGCCAGAGGCAGTATTGATGACCAAACTCTTGTTTTGTCCCAAGCATTGCGGGGGGTGGTGTGGCTACCTGCCCATCTAGTCCTTCAGTGGAACCCTTGTGGCAAAGAGGACTAAAAGCCAAACGGGCTTATAGCTGATTAATCATTTTAGACTAAATGGCGTGGAAAAGGACTTCTTTAACCCTGATAGGAGTGTAGCCATGTTTAGAAAATCAGGTCAGAAAACAGCAATCCCCTACCCAGATTCCTGGAGTGCCTGGGGCCAGAGTTCCCGGAACACTCTACCCAGATCTGGACCCTGCGGATGCGCTTGTAATCCTGCCCACACTAGAAATGAGCCCCAGGCGTACTCCAGGCTAACGCCCCATTTCAGCTGTGCCGGTAAGGCTAATAAAAGCCTTTTGGAACTGTGGGAGCTGAGCTGCCATCTGGTCTGTCTCCATTCTCCTTTTCGCCTCTATTAAAGTCTTTCCTTGTACCTGGACTGGCCTCCTCTCCTTTCTTGGGGACCCTCACTCTGGTTCTATGCCAGAACCTCTCAGATGGGACTGGAAGTGGGTAGGCACTCATCAACCCTTTAAAATCTTCTAGGCAATAGAAGAGTAAAAACCAAAATGTCAAAGGCAAGGCTACAAAATTAGTTTTATTTGTTAAGTGCAGAGCTGCTATTTCCTGGGTTTAGTTGCAAGCTTGTAGCAAACACAAGCATTGTTAACCATTTAAATATCTCTAAAGAAATTTAGAGACTTCTGTCATGTCACGATATTTTAGCCTATTTAGTAATTTATCCTAAGGTGGCTGATAAATTTCTTGTTATATTGCCTTTTGCATAAACCCCATAACTAAGAACAATTACACTCAAAAACTCCTAAGTCTACGGGAAGCAGGATATTTTTATGACTGGGATGGATGTACCACCTGGCCCACAAAGGCAAAGTCTCCCATTTAGTGTTTGTTGAGGGCTCTGTGTGCCCATCCTTGATCTGGAGGGTTTAAACTGATTCCCCTTTTCAGTAATAGTCCCTGGGCCTCGAGAATGTTGAGCAGGAGGGCACCTGAATACCAGGTTGGGCCCTTGCTATTTACTCAAAACTCGTCACAACTCCGAAAAACAAAGCAAGAAAATCGGTAATGCTTTAAACAAAAAGTCCTAAAAACCAGTTCATCTCATGTAATTAACTTTTGTTCTGTTTGAGGTTGAGTTAGCACTACTAATATACACATTGACTTTCTAATTGAAGTCCTGAAAAATTGCTTTGTTTTAATCTGATAGTATGTAATTTCCAAATCTATAAGAAATCTATAAGCAGGCTGGGTGAAGTGGCTCATGCCTGTAATCCTAGCACCCTGGGAGGCCGCAGTGGGTGGATTGCTTGAGCTCAGGAGTTTGAGACCAGCCTGTGCAAGAGGAGACCCCATCTCTACTAAAAATAGAAAAATTAGCCAAGTGTTATGGCAGGCGCCCATTGCCCTAGCTACTTGAGAGGCTGAGGCAAGAAGATCACTTGAGGGTGGCACCTGTGGCTCAGGGAGTAGGCCACTTGCCCCGTATGCTGAGGGTGGCGGGTTCGAGCCTGGGCCCAGCCAAACTGCAACAACAAAAATAAATAAATAAATAAATAAATAAAGATCACTTGAGCCCAAGAGTTTTACGTTGCTGTGAGCTATGACACCACAGTGCTTCATCCAGGACAACATAGTTGAGACTTTGTCTCAAAATAAATTTTAAAAAAATCCCAAAGGACTATATGCTTATTTCAGAAAATTTGGACAATAGAGACAAGCAAACAGAAGAAAACAAGGCTCGGCGCTCATAGCACAGTGGTTAGGGGCTGGCCACATACACCAAGGTTGGCAGGTTTGAACCCAGGCTGGGTCCACTAAACAATAACAACTGCAACAACCAAAAAAAAAGTAGCTGGGCGTTGTGGCAGGCGCCTATACTCCCAGCTACTTGGGAGGCTGAGGCAAGAGAATCGCTTAAGCCCAAGACTTGGAGGTTGCTGTGAGCTGTGACGCGGCCACGGCACTCTACCGAGGGCAACATACTAAGACTCTGTCTCAAAAAAGAAAAAAAAGAAGAAGAAAACAAGAAGCCTCAGTGATCCCCAGACAAGCATTGTTGTCACATGGTGGCCTTACTTCCTCCGGACTGTCCAGTGTCTTATACAAAATGGGATTGTATTATAGATATTGATTTGTGACCTGCTTTTTACCACTTATTATAAAGTATGAACCTCTTTCTGTGACATCACATATTTTTCTACAACACAGAGGCACCTAATCTAATCCACCTGAGGGAGAGATTTGTGTACCTATATTGGCCCTGGCCTGGGCTGACCCCTCTAAGCCACAGCCTCTGGCCAGTCTCAGGATCAGCAATGTGTGTATCCATGCCCATCCCAACTTCAAAGGACGCAGTCCTGCCAACCAAGAGTGAGCTTTGGGACCATTTTTTTGTCATTCCGGACAGCCCAGCAGGGTCTTGAGTGGGGAGCAGGGGAGGGAGGTTGACTGTGGAAGAGCTTCTTGAGGTCCCCTGAGAGCTTCTGGGAGGCACCCCCAGCCCTAGCCTCCCTCTCAACCCATTACCCTGGTGCAGCCGTCATTACCCTCTAAAACATTGTGGGGCTTCAAGTCACTGGGCTCTGCGGCCTTTGTCTTCCACCCACTTCACTAGGAGTGCAGCGTGCTGAAGGCCACGGGCACAATGGCAAATGGCTCCCCCACCGGAGCTGATGGCCCAGGGCCTGCGCTTCCCTGAAAGCCTCAACCCCCACCCCCAGTTCAGCTCCCACCAGCTCCATCAGGGAAATCTGCCTCTTCAACCCAGCACCGAACAAACCATTTCCCCTGTCAGAGCCTCAAGCCTTTTAAAAGCAAAGACAGAAGATGTAACCATGGCTTTTGCTTCTACCTCCCTCCTCTTCCTCCCCTTCTCTCTCCCCTGGCTTCAGCAGGAAAGGCAGACCCCCTTGAGGCATTGTCCTCTCTCCGTGACAATTCCAGGCCCGGCCACCAGGTGCCCTGGGGACCCGATGCCCCAGAACAGAGGTGGGGGTGGCACCATGCCCTGCCAGGATGGCTGAGGTGCATGTGTGGGCAACGCTCCTCCGCTGGGCAGGTGCTGCTGAACTCAGAGACTCCCAGAGGCAAACATGCAGGTCTGACTGCATACAGTAGGGTCTAATTTACATACAGCAAATTGGACATGGGGTATGTGTACTTTTGTTCACTTTTCTTTTCTTTTCTTTTTTTTTTTTTTTGTAGAGACAGAGTCTCACTTTATCGCCCTTGGTAGAGTGCTGTGGCGTCACACTGCTCACAGCAACGTCCGACTCCTGGGCTTAAGCGATTCTCTTGCCTCAGCCTCCCGAGTAGCTGGGACCATAGGTGCCTGCCACAATACCCGGCTATTTTTTTGTTGCAGTTTGGCCAGGGCTGGGTTTGAACCTGCCACCCTCGGTATATGGGGCCAGCGCCCTACCCAGTGAGCTACAGGCACCACCCCTTTTGTTCACTTTTGACAAGTATGTACACCTGTGTGATCCACACCAAGATATAGCACATCTGGCTTCATGTGGTGCCTGTAGTCCTTGCACTTTGCGAGGCCAAGTCCAGGGGATTGCTTCAGGTCAGGAGATTGAGAACAGCCTGGGTGACACAGTGAGACCCTGTCTCTATGGGAAAAAAACAAAAGGGACTTTTCTGACCCCAGAAAGTTCCCTAACATCTCTTTTCAGTTAATCCTTCTCAGAATCCCGAGAGACAGCCACTTACCTGATTTCCTTCATCATGCTATAGAAGAATTTGCCTGTCTTAGGACTTTATATCAATGGAACCATATAGCGTGAATTCTTCTGACTCCTTCCACTCCATATAATGTTTTTTTTCCTTTTAGTCCTTTTCTGTCTGATCAATATATTGTCTCTGAAATTCATCTATGTCACCTCCTGCATGAGTAGCTGTTCCTTTTTATTGGTGAGCAGTATCCTATGTCTAAATACCCCACAGTGCATCCACTCACCTGTTGTTGGACCTTTGTTTCCAGTTCATGACTATTATGATTAAGACCACGATGAACATTCCCCTACAAGGCTTTTTGTGGATGTAGGTTTTCTTTCTTTCTTTCTTTTTTTTTTTTTTTGCAGTTTTTGGCTGGGCCTGGGCTTGAACACACCACCTCCAGTATATGGGACCAACGCCCTACTTCTTTGAGCCACGGGTGACACCCTGGATGTAGGTTTTCATTTCTCTTGAATAAATGCCTAGGAGTAGAATGACTAATTTATTGCATAAGAGTAGATTTAAATTTTTAAGAAATTGCCAAACTGTTGTCCGTGGTGCTGCATCATTTAACCGACAGGATGCGATGAAGGTGTCACTTTCTCCACCTCCTTTGCCCACACTCGTTGTTTTCTGTCTTTCAGGGGGGTTTCTTTTTCTTTTTCTTTTTCTTTTTTCTTTTTAGACAGAGCCTCAAACTGTCGCCCTGGGTAGAGTGCTATGGCATCACAGCTCACAGCAACCTCCCAACTCCTGGGCTCAAGCGAGTCTTCTGTCTCTGCCTCCCAAGTAGCTGGGACTACAGGCGCCTGCACAACGCCTGGCTATTTTTTGGTTGCAGCCATCATTGTTGTTTGGCAGGCCTGGGCTGGATTTGAACCCGCCAGCTCAGGTGTATGTGGCTGGCGCCTTAGCCGCTTGAGCCACAGGTGCTGGGCCTGTTTTTTCACTTCCTTGACAGTGTGCTTTGGCACGTGACGAGTGTTTTAATTTTGACAAAGTTCAATTTTTCCTTCTTATTTTTGCTTTATTGGGACAGTCTCACTCTGTTGCCCAGGCTGTTCCTGATTTCTGTACAATCATGGTACAATCCTCTGTACCATGGAGTCAGCCTAGCTCACAGCTCAAACTCCTGTCAAGGGATCCTCCTGCCTCAGCCTCTTGAGTAGTGGGTCTGCAAGCACCTGCCATAACACTTGGCTAATTTTTGTATTTTTAGTAGAGACGAGGTCTCTGTCTTGGTCAGGCTGGTCTCAAACTCCTGAGCTCAAGTGATTCTCCAGCCTCGGCCTCCCAGAGTGCTAAGGTTACAGATGTAAGCCACCATGCCTGACCCAATTTCTTTATTTTTAATTTCTTGCTTGAGTTTTTGGTGTCATCTCTAAGAAATCGTTGCCTACTCCAGGGTCACAAAGATTTACCCTAGTGTTTCCTTCTAAGAGTTTTATATTTTTAGCTCTTACATTTAGGTCTTTGATACATTTTAGGGTTTTTTGGGGGGAGGGGTGTTGGCATATGGTGTTAGGTAGGGCTCAAAATTTATTCTTTTTATATGCATGCTCAGTTTTTCTGACATTATTTGTTGAAAAGATTCATGGTGTTTTTGAAGGAGCAAACATTTTTCTTTTTTCTTTTTCTTTTTTTTTTTTTTTTGAGACAGAGCCTCAAGCTCTTGCCCTGGGTAGGGTGCCGTGGCATAACAGCTCACAGCAACCTCCAACTCCTGGGCTCAAGCAATTCTCCTGCCTCTGCCTCCCAAGTAGCTGGGACTACAGGCACCTGCCACAATGCCTGGCTATTTTTTGGTTACAGCTCTCATTGTTGTTTGGCGGGCCCAGGCTGGATTTGAACCCGCCAGCTCAGGTGTATGTGGCTGGTGCCTTAGCCGCTTGAGCCATAGGCGCCGAGCCAAATGTTTTCAATTTTAATGAATTCCAATGTATTACATTTTTTCTTCTTAGCTTACTGCTCTCTCTGCCTTCTCTGAGAAATCTTTGCCCACACCAAGCAATAATTCAAGTCTTTATAAACTGCTTCATTCCTGACCTTCCACTCCCTGACACTATAGCAAACCCATCTTACCTATTCAGGCTCAGTCCCCAAACCAGCATGGTGGCCTGGATGGGGGACAGGCTTTGGAGACGCATGTACCTGGGTTTGAACCCTACTTTGTCACTCACTAGCATGCGTATTTGACCAATCTACTTAATCTCTCTGTGCCACTGTTTCCAAATATGGAAAATGGGATAATACTCATGCTTATGGTAGACATGATAATCATTCCCCCAAAATGACCATGTCCCAGAACCTGTGAATATATTCTCTTACATGGCAAAAGGGACTTTGCGGGTATAAGATTATAGATCTTAAAATAGGGAGATTTTTCTGATTATCCAGGTGGGCCCAATATAATCATGCGAGCCCTTAAAAGCAGAGAAGTTTGTCTGGAGTCAGGGAGATGAGGAGTAAGAAGAGGGAAGAAAAATGCAGCTCCATTAGTTTGCTAGGGCCATAACAAAATGCCTCAGCCTGGGAGGCTGTAACAACAGAAAAGGTGGAGGTGTTGGCAGTTTGGTTTCTCCTGAGGGCTCCCTCCTTGGCTTACAGGTGGCTGCTGTGTCCTCACATGGCTTTTCCATTGTGCAAGTGAATCCCTGGTGTCTCTTCCTCCTCCTGGAAGGACACCAGTCAGATGGGAGTAAGGCCCACCAGTGACCTCATTTAACCTTAATTACCTTTTTTAAAGGCCCTATCTCCAAATACTGTTACATGCTGAGGCATTGGGCGTTAGGATGTCACCATATGAATTTCAGAGAAACATAATTCAGTCCATAACTGTGGCAGAAGGGGAAGTCAGAGAGATTTTAAGTATGAAAAGGATTCTGGCTGGCTTCAAAACGTAGGGCTAGAGTGGTTTCTTCTCCCAAGGATGGAGTTGTCCTCCAGGAAATGAGCATGGGGTGGGCTGGCTCTCTCTGTTGCCAGTCACAAGGAATAAGGACAGAATGAGACCCAGCTATCATCTTTCTGGAATTTACATTTGAGTTGGCAAAAGGATCGTAAGAAATAGAGTGTGGCTCTGATTTGCAGGAGTCATTTTTCTCGTTTTAGAAGTATAGTGTTTGGGCGTGGGTCCCCACAACCTTTGCGGGGATCTGCACTGAGGGCAATTGACAAAAGAAAAATCTCAGACTCAATTATCTTAGGTGAAATATCGATGGGAATTTGTGAGAGGCAGACACTGAGCCCATAGCATCTCAAGTGCAGCCAGCAAGTGCAGCACCAAGCCATTCTCCCAGAGGTCTCTTTATTCAATCAAAAATCATAAATCAAATTTATAGTATAATGCATACACTTAATCCAAGCTATTCAAAGCAAGGTGCCTCAAGTAATCATTAATAATCACAAAAAGGGCAGCAAAGGAAGGGAAAATCATGCAGGCACAGCATGGGATAACAACTTAAACTTTACAAATTATGGATAAATTTTTCTAACTTGCTTCAGGGATTTCCATCTGTGCCTGGGCAGGACTCAGGCAATAGTAATCTTTGGTTGTTAGGCATTCTGTTCTCAGCCACAAGGTAACAATAGGTTCATCTGCAGCCTAGGAAAAAGATGGGAGTGGAATCTTGGACTGTGGTCAGCAGCAGAATCCTAGCCCCGAGCCTGCCAGGTGCCAGATACCCAGTGTAGACTACCAGGCTATTGCAGCCTGCAGGGGTTGGAGGAGCTTGGACTCTGGTCAACAAGCCCTTCCAGAAATGCCCGGCCTAAACTAACCACAAACCTAATTCCCATGGTATAGCTTTTATTTTTTCCTAGAAAGAAATTCTGGTCCTAACCCAGGATCCCTTAAAAACATACCTCACAAGAACTTCAGAAGTGTTAAGGCAAGGACACGGGCCAAGCTAACATTCTGAGCTGCTGGAGGAACAGAGCAAGAAGAAAGGACAGAGAAGTTTTGGAGAGAGAAGAAAACTAACATTTAATTCACCAAGTGCTTATCGTGTAGCAGGAATTTTACTAAACTACCTTATTTAATTCTCAGAAGAGAAAAATGGCATATTATGGTGGCGCCTGTGGCTCAAAGGGGTAGGGCGCTGGTCCCATATGCCTGAGGTGGTGGGTTCAAGCCCAGCCCCAGGCAAAAACTGCAAAAAAAAAAAAAAAAAAAAAAAAAAAGAACAGAAAAATAGCATATTAAGTGTCCACACTCTTCACTGCTATCCTAGGTTACCTACCATCACAGTTAGACAGAATGGGGACCAAAGACACCCGGGGAAGGGAAATTATAAAAAGAGGGCAGAATTTTGTTAATAAAAGTGTGATTGAGGTTAATTGTGAATTGGATGTGAAGTGCTAAATTTCAGTTGGTCAAATCAAATGATAAAGAGCTATGCAAAAAGTCACAGTAAAACATTGCAGAAGGCTGAGGTGCGAGAATCACTTGAGGCCAGGAGTTCCAGCCTGAGCAACACAGTAAGACTCTGTCTCTGCAAAAAATAGAAAAATCAGCCAGGCATATTGGCAGGAGCTATAGTCCCAGCTACTGGAGAGGCAAGAGGATTGCTTAAGCCCGGGAATTTGAGGTTGTAGTGAGCTATCGTGATGCCATTGTACTCAAGTTGCTGAAGATGGTTATGGAGAAAATTGGATAAGGCAGAAACTTGAGGGGTGCTTGAGAAAACCATGAAGCCTGGGGTCTTGTAACTATCAAAAGGGAGCTAAAGTCATGAACACTGCCTTGAATAGATTCCTCCTGGGTCCTGGTCCAGAATCTGGATAATTTTTAGAATTTTTTTTTTTTTTTTTGAGACAGAATTTCACTTTGTCACCCTCAGTAGAGTGCTATGGCATCACAGCTCACAGCAACCTCAAACTCTTGGGCTAAAGCGATTCTCTTGCCTCAGCCTCCCGAGTAGCTGGGACTACAGGTGCCCACCACAATGCCTGGCTATTTTTTTGTTGTAGCTGTCATTGTTGTCTTAGCTGGCCCAGGCCGGGCTCATACCTGCCAGCCTTGGGAAAATTTTTGTGGAGATGGAGTCTTACTGTGTTTCCCAAGCTGGTTTTGAACTCTTGGCCTCAAGTAATCCTCCCACCTCAGCCTCCTAAATGCTTGGGGTTATAGCCTTGAGCCATTGTACCTGGAAGTAGTGATACTTTAAAAAGTTCTATTTATACTGGTGTGGTGACATATTTACTCATCACACTTGCACTATCATTTCACTTGCACTATTATTTAAAAAATATGTTTCAAACCCTTAA
This sequence comes from Loris lydekkerianus, assembly GCA_963574355.1. Taxonomy (NCBI): domain Eukaryota; kingdom Metazoa; phylum Chordata; class Mammalia; order Primates; family Lorisidae; genus Loris; species Loris lydekkerianus. The sequence goes on from CAUYPK010014381.1 coordinate 64,316, forward strand.
AGAAGTCTAATTTAATGAATTATAAAATTGATTTATTAGCTCTTCGGAGTTTCCTAAGAGCTTAGAAGAATTTGGCTTGCTGGGTTTGCTAAGGCTTGATGTTTGAAGTGTTTAACAGAATCCGCTGTATTACATTTGCAAATGTTTGAGGTGTCTAAGGGAATTTCATCCAGCACAGATGCAGTTCAATGTTTAAGGGATTTAACTGATCATATTTAAAACAAAATCCAGGCTTCATTCAAGATTAAGTAAAAATGAGTAATGATTTGAGTTACAAGTAAACTTAAGATTTCGAAGCTATGTCTAAAAAGCTTAAAGAAACCTAGACTCTAATTCACGGAATACCGATCAAATCCCAAACTAATGAGATTCTTCTCTTCACACAAAAATCCCCTCAGACACAGTTCACTTAGCCCTGAAGGAAGAATGTCAGAGGATTCATAGTGCTTCAGCAAATCAAAAAGATTCTTCCATCCTCAAAGAACTCAAAATAGACCTGTTTGATCCACAATTCCCTTACGAGACATCTACCCAGAAGGCAAAACATCATTTTGTCATAAGGACATTCGCACTGGATTGTTTATTTCAGCTCGATTTACAATTGCCTAGATGTGGAAACAACCTAAGTGCCCATCAACCCAGGAATGGATTAATAATCGTATAGCATGGAATACTACTCAGCCATAAAAAGATGGAGACGTTGTATCTTTTGTGTTAACCTGGATGGAGTTGAAACACACGCTTCTTAGTAAAGTATCACAAGAATGGAAAAGCGAGTACACAATGTATTCAATACACGAAGCCGGCGGTGAACTAATACATGAGAAAAACTCAATTCAATGCAAGATGGGGGAGGGGGAGGAGGAAGGGGACAGAAAGGAGCCGGGAGGGAGATTTGTGTGTCTCACCCAGAGGGCACAATGTAAGGGTATATGGCACAACTCCTGGGTGCACGACACAACTACAATAGGGACTTTACCTAACAAATGCAAATATTGTAACCTAATCATTGTGCCCTCATATTAATCTGAAACAACAACAAAAAAAGATTCTTCCAGCACCTGTGGCTCAGTGGGTAGGGCGCCGGCCCCATATCCTGAGGGTGGCAGGTTTGAACCCAGCCCTGGCCAAACTGCAACAACAATAACAACAAAGATACTTCCAAAATAATGACATGTGACTATATCTTTTTTCTTTTATAGACAAAGACCTACCCTTGCTGAAAAAGAGGCTGTGTTGTTGGAATCAATGATTACTCCAAATATGCTATAAGCTAATAAGTTTTAAAAAGGGAGTTCAGAAATATCAGACTCTCACAAATAGTCATTCATCAATACCTTCCTAACCACCAATAAACATGCCTGAGACAAGGAATGTGTATTTTGGCCAGAAGGATTCCTTGTGGAGCTTCTCTGTCCATTGATATGGCAGATGAGGTACTTTGAAGAACCTTCCCAATGAATAGGACTGAAAAAGCCTAATAAAACATATTTAGTGTTTAGGCCAGGCGAGGTGGCTCATGCCTATCATCCTAGCACTCTGGGAGGCTGAGGTATGTAGATGCCTGAGCTCTTGAGTTTGAGACCAGCCTGAGCCAGAGTGAAACCTTGTCTCTAAAAATAGCCTGGTGTTGTGGCAGGTGCCTATAGTCCCAGCCACTTGGGAAGCTGAGGCAAGAAAATCACGTAAGCCCAAGAGTTTGAGGTTGGTGTGAGCTGTGATGCTATAGTACTTAACTGAGGGCAACAAAGTGAAACTCTGTCTCAAAAAAAATATATCTCTCTGTGTGTGTGTGTGTGTGTGTGTGTGTGTTTATAAAGTGCTCCTAACAGAATAAATGACATTTTTTAAAAAAGGGAAATTATTACAGATCCAGATGTATATAAGCGTTCATAAAGCATTGCCAATGTGGCAAGAAAAAAAGAAATCTGAGGACAAAGCCAGAGTGAAAGCAGGAATCTTTCAGGCCTGTGGGCTTTGAAACCCTCTTTCCCTGGAGGGGCAAGTCTGCTGGGTCTTGGAGCCCTGGAACCCTGCAGCTTCTGTCCTGACCCTCAGCAGAGCCAGGTACAGAGCCACATGCCCAAACCCCCAGCCTCTAAAGGAGGTCAGATGTTATTTTTCTTTTTCAAAATTTTCTTGGCTTTTAAGAAAAGTATATTTGTAGGCCCAGTGCAATGGCTCACACCTATAATCCTAGTACTCTGGGAAGCTGAGGTGGGTGAACTGCCTGAAGTCAGGAGTTTAAGACCAGTCTGAACAAGAGTGAGACCCCATCTCTAAAAATATTAGCCAGGAAGCTTGGCACCTGTAGTACAGTGGTTACAGTGTCAGCCACATGCACTGAGGCTGGTGTATTCAAGTCCTACCTGGGCCAGCTAAACAACAATGACAATAACAACAACAACAAAAAAATGGCTGGGTGTTATGGCAGGAGCCTGTAGTCCCAGCTACTTGGGAATCTGAGGCAAGAGAATAGCTATGCCAAAGAGTTTGAGATTACTGTGAGCTGTGACGCCACGGCACTCTACCTAGGGTAATATAGTGAGAGTCTGCCTCAAAAAAAACCCCAAAAAACTAGCCGTGCATTGTGGTGGGTGCCCGTAGTCCCAGCTACTTAGCAGGCTGAGGCAAGAGAATCGCTTGAGCCCAAGAGTTTGAGGTTGCTGTGAGCTGTGATGCCATGACACTCTACCAAGGGTGTCAAAGTGAGGGTCTGTTTCAAAAAAGTGTATCAGTTCTTCTCAGTGGGTCTTAGAATCACTTTGCCAATTAAACAAACAAATGAAAAAAACCCTTTGGGAATTTTTCTGAAGAATGCTTTGAATTACAGTTTGCAGTTTTAGCTATACACTGAGAACATCCAAGCTGAGCCTCTTCCCTGCACCCCTAACTTAGAAATCCACCTTCCCACTTGACCTTCACTGGTTGTCTAATAGGAACTAAGTCAGCATGTCCAAAACAGAGCTCCTGGTCTTACCCCCAAACTCTCTCCTGTCTTTGTCATTTCAGTAATGGAAACTTTGTCTTTCCAGTTATTGGGGGAGAAATTTGGATTTGTCCTACCCTGTCTTTTTTATTTATTTATTTATTTTTTATTTTTGAGACAGAGTCTTACTTGGTCACCCTTGGTAGAGTGCTGTGGCCTCTTAGCTCACAGCAACCTTAAACTCTTGGGTTCAAATCATTCTCTTTCTTCAGCCTCCCAGGTAGCTGGAGCTACCGGCACCTGCCTCAGAGCCTGGCTATTTTTAGAGACAGAGTCTCACTCTTGCCAGGCTGGTCTTGAACTTGTGAGTTCAGGCAATACACTTGCCTCAGCCTCCCAAGTGCTGGGATTACAAGCGTGAGCCAGTGCCTGGAGTGCTGGGATTACAAGCGTGAGCCACGGTGCCTGGAGTGCTTGGATTACAAGCGTGAGCCACGGTGCCTGGAGTGCTGAGATTACAAGCGTGAGCCACTGTGCCTGGAGTGCTGGGATTACAAGCATGAGCCACGGTGCCTGGAGTGCTGGGATTACAAGCGTGATCCACCATGCCTGGAGTGCTGGGATTACAAGCGTGAGCCACGGTGCCTGGAGTGCTGGGATTACAAGCGTGAGCCACCGTGCCTGGAGTGCTGGGATTACAAACGTGAGCTGGTGCTTCGTGTGCTGGGATTATAAGCGTGAGCCAAAGTGCCTGGAGTGCTGGGATTACAAACGTCATCTGGTGCCTGGAGTGTTGGGATTACAAACGTGAGCCACAGTGCCTGGAGTACTAGGATTACAAGCGTGAGCCACGGTGCCTGGAGTGCTGGGATTACAAGCGTGAGCCACGGTGCCGGGAGTGCTGGGATTTGAAGCGTGAGCCAGGGTGCCTGGAGTGCTGGGATTACAAGCGTGAGCCACGGTGCCTGGAGTGCTGGGATTACAAGCGTGAGCCACCATGCCTGACCCCTCTGCACTCTCCTTTCTTCATCCTTGGCACAGGATCCCAGGGGCCCTGGCTTGGCGATGGATCCTCCTATAACCGTCCCCCTGCCCATCCTGGTCACTGCAACCTGCTGCCTGGGTGTCAGCAGTGGTTTCCTGGTCCTCCCTCAGTCAGCCCCACAGCCACAGTGACCCTGAGAAGATATCAGCAGCTTGGATACTCCTCTGCTCAGCATGTAGCCAGTGTCTCCCGTTCTCAAGACCACAGAGCTCGCCTGACTCCCCACAGCCTGCTGCATCTCAGCAGCCTCACCCCCTCTATTCCAGCCACATACTTGATGTTGCTCAAATGCGCAAAGCTGCAGCCACGGCAGAATTTTGTACTTATTGTTTGTTTTGCCTGGAGTGTCCCTGTTCCAAGACTTTCTCCCTCACTTCCTTCAGGGCTCTGCCCCAGTGCCTCCTTATCACAGGGGCCATCCCTGACACCCAGTCCTCCCTGCACCCCTAACAATGCTTTATGGTTCTCCAAAGCATGGCTCCCCATCAGGCTTAGTGAGGCCACCTGACCCTGTGCTATGGCCCCTCTCTGTCATCTTGCTGCCTGCAGAATCGTGCCTGAGGCAGCACCTCGTGAGTGGAGGTCAGAGACTGTAAATGTTTGTTGAATGGGGACTGAATGACTGAAGGGATCGTAACATGATGGCTCGTCCACTTTAAGTGTCCAGTTTCACTCTCAAGTCAGAGGCCTCCCCAGTCTAACCCAGGTGAGTCCCCTTATATGTCCTCAGCTCACACTGAGAATCCAGAAGGCACTTGGATTGGAACCACCAGCTTCCTGTCAGGGTGGTGGCGCCTCAGAGAAGACCCATGGTTTCTCTGAGCAACTTCTGGAATTTTAAGGTAGAAGGCTACTGGGCCACGCAGGAGCAAGGTTGACCCTGCAGAGGCTCAAAGTTTTGCTGGTGGGCGTGAGAGGGGAACAGAGGTCAGTAAAATGTTTCATCTGAATCAAGCCCCCTGGTTCATAAGCCTGGTGATTGGGTTTTCACTCTATTGTGTGAGCAGTACCTCCCTCAAACCTTGTTAGCATGTCAGCACATTATCCATCTGCCATGGAAAAAAAGTGCTCCTAACAGAATAAATGACATTTAAAAAGAAAGGAAATTGTTGCAGATCCAGAGAAACCTCGGAAACACATCAAGCTAACCCAGTGTATGGATCTTGTCTGGATCCAGATTAGAACAAAAACAAATGTAAAAGGGCATTTAAGACAACTGGAAAAAATCGAACACAGTCTGGATATTAGATGATTTGGAGATTTTATTGACGTCATTGAGTTTGGTCATGAGGAGTGTGGCTATTTTTTAATAATAAAAGTCCTCTCCATTAGCAATACAAAGTATTTATAGGCATGATGACGTGAGGTCTAGGGTTTGTTTGAGGGTTTGTTTGACATCTTCCAGGAAAAAAAGAAAAAGCAAAAAACTAGAGGGAATAGTTAAAACAAGAATAGCAAAAGGTTGGTGACTGATGGGCACAGGAGGGCTCACGGCATGACTCTACGTATATTTTGTGTGTCTGAAAATTCCATCATAAGAAATTATTTTAAAAAGGACAGGGCAAATACTCAAAAGGGGAATTTGATTTCTGAAGAGAGAAATTTGGTTTTCCATATTCTTCAAATTAAATGTCTAAAAAACAGTGATTCTCAGCTTTGATGAGTATTCTCCCTTTTGTAATCAAGATGTAATCACAAATATTATAATGCACAGTCTCAGCTCAGAGCTCAGGGAGAGTCTGTTTCAACCTGTCCATCAAGATGTAAAGCATTCCTATCCCCCGAGAAAGTCCCCAGACCTTTCCTAGTCACTTCCCTCCCTCCCCATTTGAATGGGCTCCTCTTGCCTGATCTTCATGGTTAGCATTTTCTGTGTCATGAAAAGGGAGTCACACGCTGTGTTGTCTTTTGTGGCTGAATTCTTTTATTCAACATAATGTTTTGAGATTCATCCATGGTGTTACACATATGGGTAGTTCCTTTCTATTGCTGAGTAGTACTCCATTCTATGAATATACCACAATTTCTGTGTCCATTTTCTTCTAGAATCATCCCTTTTTAAATAACAGTTTGGGGAAATGCATACACCATAAAATTCACCTGTTTGAAGTTATTGAAACCACAGGGGGTTTGGTCCAGGTCTGGTTGCTCATTATACCAAGAGCCAATTATTGAGACGATGAGGACTGGCAAGAAAGAAAGGGATTTTTAATAGACAGCTTTCCAGAAGAATGGGAGCAACTGCCTCAAATCCAGTTAGGCTAAAGGAGATCACAGGGCTTTCTAAGGAGAGGCCATGGGCCCGGCGGGGCTTGTGAGCAGATGAAGAGGAAGCTGAATCCTGGCATCAGGAAGGCTGTCCTGGGGCCTTCAGAATCTCAACTCCTTTGTCTTACAGAAAATCCAACATTTCAGGCTGGGCTGGTGGCTCTAACCTATGCTTCCAGCACTTTGGGAAGTTGGTGGAAGAATCACTTGGGACCAGGAGTTTCAGTCCATCCTATCTGGTGAACAACTAAAAGGGTCAAGTCATTAGTCAAAGGAGAAGATTATAAAAAACATACAGGGGTTCATGGAACAGGTTACAAAGAGTACAATAAAATGAATTTTAGTATATTCACAGAGCTGTGCGACTGTCACCACAATCAATTCTAGAATATTTTCATCACCCCCAAAGAATCCCTGTACCCATCAGCAGCCCATTCCCCACCGACTCTCCCAGCCCCCGGCATCCAATCTACTTTCTGTCTCTGTAGACTCACCTCTGTGTGGCACTGCATGTAAACGGCATCGTATAACATGTGGCCTTTTGTGTCTGACTCCTTCTGATTAGCATCGTGTTTTTAATATTCACCTATGTGTCAGCGTGTTTCATTTTGTTACCAAACTGGGGTCAGCTCACCCAGCTGAGTAAAGCCAGACTCAGAGCGTAGGGTTGTAGAGGGAGGAAGAGGCATCTGCTGGGTGCCAGGCAAGGAGAACGAGAAGCTTAATGCTTGAGACTCAGCTCCCCAGTGGCTTTCAAGCCCGCGTTTCTAAAAGGCAGGAGTACATTTCAGGCAGGTAAAATTGTAAATCAATATATGGAGGTTATACATTGGCCTGGCCCCTATTCCAAAATGTGGGATATCTTCAAGTGTGTGTGTGTGGGACACATAGGTGGATTCAGAGATTCTTGGATTAGTGGAAAGGAATGTTAAGATGAGTGTGACAGGTTCCTCAGGGGAAATTTAGATTAAAGAATAGAGGTCGGGGCTCGGTGCCTGCAGCTCAAAGGTGCCGGTCACATGCACCAGGGCTAGTGGGTTCAAACCTGGCCTGGGCCTGTTAAAAAAACAACAACAAAAGTAGCCTGGCATTGTGGTGGGCGTCTGGAGTCCCAGCTACTTGGGAGGCTGAGGCAAGAGAATTGCTTAAACCCAAGAGTTTGAGGTTGCTGTGAGCTGTGACACTACAGTACTCTATTGAAGGCGACATAGTGAGACTGTCTCAAAAAAAAAAAAAAATGGAGGTCAGAGTTTAATTCTTCAGTTCTTCAGTTCCCCCTTATCTGTGTTTTCCATCTTATGGAGGTTTCTGAAAAATAACTCAAGACCATATATTAAGATGCAAGCTTTTAGGAATGTGATCAACAGGGAACAAAAACACCTCATGACTCTGGCTGGCTTCAAGGGCCATTGTTATTCCCTGTCACTTTTCAAGGCTAGGTCAGTTGCCCAGAACCTTTCCTGAAGGGACTCAAGATTTTCCTTAATTTCAATTTTTGGAGGGCTCAACAGGCCTCTGGGGTGGGGGGAGGCGGAAGTCCCCTGCTTTGTCTGAAGTTTTTTCTTTATTGCCAAGTAATATTGCATTGTATAGGTATAGGGCACTGCATTTTATTTATCCATTCATCGGGCACTGGGATTGTTTCTGCTTTTGGGCAATTATAAACAATGCTGCTATGAATAGCTACATTTTATAGAAATTAGTGAACAAATGTTTGGGTATATACCTAGGAATGGAATTGCCATGATATGACAACTCTATCTTTAACGTTTTGAGAAATTGCCAAATTGTTTGCCACAGTGGCATCATTTTACATTCCCAGAAGCAGCAAAATTCTCATTTATTAAGTAAATAAGTAGGATGGGTGCAGTGGCTCACACCTGTAATCCTAGCGCTCTGGGAGCCCAAGGCAGGTGGACTGCCTGAGCTCAGGAGTTAGAGACCAGACTGAACCAGAGTGAGACCTGTCTCTACTAAAAATAGAAAAACTAGAGTCCCAGCTACTCGGGAGGCTGAGGCAAGAGGATTGCTTGAGCCCAGGAGTTTGAGCTATGATGTGAGCTTGTGAGCTATGATGCTATGGCACTCAACCTGCGGGTAACAGAGTGAGACTCTGTCTCAAAATAAATAAATAAATAAAGAGTAAATAAGTAAGTAGTGAGAGCTTATTTGTTAGATTTTTGTTGTTATTTTTGAGACAGAGTCTCATTTTGTCACCCTTGGTAGAGTGCTGTGGCATCATAGTTCACTGCAACCTCAAACTCTTGGGCTTGAGCAATCCTCTTGTCTCAGCCTCCCAAGTAGCTGGGACTACAGCAGCTGCCAAAACACATAGGTGTTTTTTAGAGATGGTGTCTCACTCTTGCTCAGGCTGGTCTTGAACTCCTAAGCTCAAGCAGTCTACCCACCTTGGCCTCCCAGAGTGGTAAGGGAGCCAAGGACCTCAGCCTATATTTATTATCTTGAGATGAAATGTAATGATGATATAACCTTATCATGCCCATAACTAATAGAAAGAAAGTTCAATATAAACATTGAAGTATAATTTAAAAGAGAAGTAAAAGAAACATGATCTATGCATTTGTTTGCCTTTGCAGGCATCTCCTCCAAACAGGTCTGCTGAAGGCTCTAACCCCAGCCACACCCCTGGCACCAAGGGCAGCTGCCCAGGGGAGCATGTTTTGAAGGAAATTTCTTTCAACAGGACAGAAAAATTTTGGTCAGTTTATTAAAAACATACTAAACACCACCTTCCAGATGTCCTCACACACTCATATCACACACACGTGCACACACAGAGTCACCAGCACTTTGAGCTGCTACAGAGCAGGTCACTGTGCACCAGCTTTGCCCAGGCCTGGTGTCACTCACCAAGGCAACAGCAGTGAGGGCACAGCGTGGGCTCTCCAGGCCCCAGGCCGGCTATCAAGACTCGCTGTCCGTTCCTTTGAACTTCAGGATGAAAATGGAAGACAGGCACCCAACGGGCGGGGCTCAGAGATGAGGACTGGGCTGAGTGCCTGTGAAAGGGCCACTTCAACCCCCCCTCCATGCAGCCATTGTTGGGTCTGAAGGAAGGGGACCCTTCTGAGTCTCTGAATGCATCTCCAGTGCAGCACTAATGGATGTGCATTAGCAACGTCCGCTCAGGCAACACGTCACTTTCTCTACCTCAACCCCTCCGGGCTGGAGAACTCTTCTTTCTTTAGGAAAAGCCACAGTCAGTCATGCCTGAGGCCCAACAAAGGCACTTCCTCCACAAAAGGACCATTATGATCACCACTGAGTCAGAACAGCGGCTGCTGCCACCTGGGCTCCATCTGGAAAAACCGGGGTGGCAGGATGTCATCTAGGAGAGCCTGGTGTGTCTGTAATGTCCAAGACCCCACCTCCAGACGTCCACTCGGATTGCAGAGAAACAAACCCTCAGTTTGGAAAAGGGATTGAATAAGAGAGTGGTTCTGAAAGAACATCCGGGGCTCCACTCGGCAATGGACCCAGCGCAAGCTTAGGGTAAAAGGACCTGACATTTCCAATGCAGGGCTGTGTATAGGCCAGTGTGCTGGGGATTGCCCTGAAGCAGGCGCTGGGTGGAGGAGCAGATGCCAGGCTCTCCGAGCAGGGCCAGCTACCCTCAGCTGCCCGAAGCCCACAGGTGGTTGCCTGCAGTGGGAGTGATGGATTAGTCCAGCTGGGTGTTAACTAATTGGCTTCCAATGGGACTTAGAGTGGGGAGAACAGAGAATAGGCTGTCCCATGTGGGGAGACTTGAGCAGATATTCAGAGAGGAACAGGATGTGAGAAGGGCCCACGGTACACAGGGACAGGGCTTGACTCCTCTGCTCAGAGGGCTCTGCTGTGCCCACTGGGGTCACATTCTGCCAGACCAGTTTCCTATCACAGAGCTCAGTTTAGATCTGAGCTTAAATCACAGAATGTCAGGCCTGGAAGGAGAGCGAGGGCATGGACCAAGGTGGCCTCCCTCCCTCCACTGCATCTTCCTTCATTGCATCGGACCCTCAGGGGGCTGGAAACCAACTCCAGGCCCTCTGGCCCTTCCCCGCTTCTGCTCCGCAGCACCCAGACGGTCCAGACGCTGGCCCAGGCTGCTACACTAATGCGCGCATTAGCGGATAAAAGCAGTCTCAAGGGTCTCTTCACGAGGCCCCTTTGGCTGTAATAAAGCAAATTAAAACCTCATTCAAAGGTCAATTGAAATCTCTTTCATCCTGGTTCTCTGCACAAATTGATTCTTCTTTGCCCTTGGGGTCAAACTGACGCTGAGGAAGTGGCCCAGCTGCCGCTGAGTGGGTGAAGCTCAGAGAAAGGGCTGCAGGTGGGCTGCTGCTGCAGGGGTGAAGGGGTCAGAAGGACCCTCCTCCATTCCCTGGGCCAGCTGGGGTGCCAGGGACCCTCTCCTCTGCTGTGCTGTAGGATTTAGGACCCTTTCTGCAGACCAGACCCCATCTGCCACCAAACCCCATCAGGTCCCCCTCAGAGGAATCCTTAATTAGAGTTCCTACCAACACTTGTGAGGGCCAAGGGAAAGTTTCCTCTCCACTTCTGAAGGTTCACTGAAAATGAATGGTAATAGATTAATAGTAATAGGAGAAAAACGTATACAGATTTTTTTTTTTTTTTTTTTGCAGTTTCTGGCCAGGGCTGGGCTTGAACCTGCCACCTCCGGCATATGGGGCCAGTGCCCTACTCCTTCAAGCCACAGCCGCCGCCCTATACAGGCTTTTTAAATGTATGTGGCATGAGAAACGGCCAGAGAAAGATCGCCCAGTAACCTAAAGAGGTCCAGATGCTTAAGACTTTATTTTAATTATTTTAGAGATGGGGGCCTTGCTTATGTTGCCCAGGCTGGCCTTGAACTCCTGGCTTCAAATGAGCCTCTAGCCTCAACCTCTCAAAGTGCTGGGATTACAGACGGGAGCCACTTGCACCTGGCCTGAGATGCTTATCTACCCTGCTTCAAGGGGAAAGGGAAATGGGAGAGCTGAAGGAAGTGATTTTCAGGTGAAATTAGTCCAAAGAACAAAGGCCTCGACAGAATTCCCCTGAAGGAAATTGTGTGAGGTGGGGGACAGAAAGTCTGTGAGAACAAAGCTTGTGTTATTATGCAGATGAGCCCGCAGGTAATTTCTGGGAGCTGCCCCAGGAGCATAAGTGGACGCCCTCCAGACAGGTGCTGACTCCTGATGCCTTCTCTCCAGGTACCCAATCCTTTTTTCTTGCTTATTTAATAAGATTGCTGGGAGGGGGCCTAAAACAACTGAATTTCTTTTGGAAAGACATTTTCTTAGGTGAGGAAATTTCAGAGTCCCCTTGGTGCTTCAGGAAAGAGGATGAGAGAGAGGGGAGAGAGAAACTGTGGAAGACCAGACAGACTTTGAAGCTTATTCCCCAAAGGAACTAAAGCTGCTTTTTTGGTTCCATGTTTTGGGGTATTAATTTCTGAGCTCCGGCACATTTCTTAAATGTTCTTGTGAGTCTTGAACGGGCACACAAAAGGGCAGGGGCTGGGCCATTTCTCATTCAGACGTGATGAAAGGTGCTGGGCACAGCAGCTCACGCCTATTCACCCAGTGCTTTGGGAGGCAGGAGGATTGGTCCAGGAGACCTAAACCAGCCTGGATGGCATAGTGAGATCCCGATAGTCCCAGCTACTCAAGAGGCTGAAACAGGAGCATCACCTCTTCAGGAGTTTAAGGCTGCAGTGAGCTATGATGGCACCACGGCACTCCAGCCTGGGCAACAGAGTGAGAATTTGCCTCTAAAAAATATAAAAAATAGAAAGGGAGGAGGGACACCTCTTTCCTGTTTAGGTTCACAAATCTCACAAAGGAGGTCTGGAGGTTTTAGAGAATCATGAGCTTCTACACACTGAGGCTTACAAGGAGCTCCCTTCCTCACTTACTTCCTTCTTCCCTGGCTTTGCAATTATTTCCTGAGCACCAACTCTCTACCAAGCACCTTGCCAGGAATTTCCACATACCGGTTATGGGAGCTGTGTCCTTGCAGCAAGGGGAGCCACAGGCCTTTCTGGCCCCCAGACAGCAGGAACGAAAGGCTCCTTCTGACGGAGGCCCCAGATGGGCCCAAGGAACCCTGGGAAGGGCCGGTTGCTCTCGCGAGGCGGGCTGGCAGGCACCCCCAGTTTACCCACAGGGACTATCGGAAGTGGGTGGAGAAGGACAGAGCTGGGATACTGTGCTCGGACCCTGAAGAGCTTGAGCTGGTGCTTGTTCAGCTCAGTCCTCTGTCCACCAAACACAGACAGAAGGGGCCTCATCCCCAAATCTTCTCCAATGAAATTATAACAAAGGGGTCTGAAAAAGGGCAAAATATTTTGAGTTGTCTCTTTAAAACCCCTTACCCTTTCTGCCAAGGCCAGTAACCAGAGGGGTGGAGGCCTGTTCTTTGTTCTTTGTTTTTTAGTATTTTAAACCACAAGAGATGACTCAACGGAATTATCCAGAGGTTACAATTGTCTTCACCAGGGATGCTGTAGTTAAACAATAGTCCGAAGCTGAAAACTCCCTTTAAAGGCCCTGCATTTCTGCTTAAGGGGGGATGATGGTCCTTTAAGGCAAGAGGCTACCATGCTCCTCATTTGCCAGCAAATTAATATACTTGTCTTTCCTTTTCCTCAAACCACTTGTCCTCATCTGGGAGGACAGAATTTGTCATTATCAAAATGCCCCCCATTGTCCAGTACTGGGAGGCCGAAAGCGAGGCCACTGTCCTCCTACCTCCTCACTACACTCCCTGGTTTGGGCTCTCTGCCACCCACCCTTGTTGTTTTTCTTCTGACCTTTTGGCTTCCCCGGGAGGCCACTTTTGCACCTGCATTTGTAACGCACTCACACCCTGGTGACATCTCATTTCCAATTAAATCCTCAAAGGTGAAAAGCTGGGATGATGAGAGCAGCCCTGGCCCTGCACCTGCAGCCACCTGGCATGACCGAGGCCAGATGTAGGTGCATCACCCTGGCCCTAGGAAGCGGCAGCTACCCTGTCCGAAAGATCCCGTGTCTGCTCCTTGCTCTCCTCCTTCCCTCCCTTTCTCCCTCTCTTCCTTCCTCCTTTCCAGCCAGCACTTTCATCATATTAAGGATAAGGCTAGTACTTGTGTGAGTTAACAGGGGCCCAGGCTGTGCTCTAAGAGGTCTGCATGGACCACATTAAAGCCACATGACAGGCAGTGACTGAGCTGGGGTACAAAAATGAAAAGAAGCTTTGGAATCCCTGAAATACTTCTTAACAGAAGAGCCCAAACCGTGTATAATTATTTAAAGAGGTTTCTTCTGAGCCAAGTATGAATGGCTATGGATAAAATCATGCTCAAGAGGCCTTGAGCAAATGGTCTCCTTGTGGTTGGGCTAACGTTTGGTTTTATACATTTCAGGGAGACAGGAATTCGTATATGAAGTCATAAAAATCAACACATGGAAGGCACATACTGGTTTAGCCCCCAAAGATGGAGGCTTATAGGTTACAGGTAGGTTTAAAGATTCTTTGATTTGTCATTGGTTAAAGAAATGCTGGTGTGAGTGTCCAACATTTTTTCTTGTCTGCTATGCATTGGAAGAAGAGTTGTCTCAGGCCACACACTAAATACACAAACACTAATGAAAGCTGATGAGCAAAAACCAGGCCTATGCATAATTTCGTGATATGCAACACAGGCAAGCAAAATAGTCCTTAAATAATCTGCATGTAGCACCATGGGGCTGTAGCTTGGATACCCTCAGAAGGCTTGGAATGCTTTCAGTTATTAATGAGTTAAAAGTCTGCTAATCAGAGACAAATCAATGGACATATGCTCAGATTTAAGTGATTGGTTAAGTAAATTGAGGACCTATAGGTGTGGTTTAAGCTTTCTCTCGCAGAGCTTTAGACCTGTTAAAGAGTTACAAAAGATGTCTTCAAAGTAGGGGGGCTATGAAGAGGCAGATCGTACTTCTAATAGTCAGGGACTCAGCTTTAGGATATTTTGGGGATCCTCTTGGCCAAGAGGAGGTCCATTCAGTCCACTGGGGGACTTAAGATTTTTAGTTCACATAGCTAATTAAACCCACAGAATGTAAAAGGCAAGAAATAAAAAAGTAGAAATTTAAGAAATAGAAAAAAGAATACATACAGAAAAGGAAGCCAACTAAATCAAAATTAATTCTTTAAAAAGACTAATAAAATCCATAAACTCCTAAGAAAATTAATCAAGAAAAATAAGAACATGAATTACCAATATCATCATCAATTTGAGTTTAATCTAGGACAGCGGTTCTCAACCTGTGGGTCGCGACCCCTTTTTAACAATGAAAATACATTGCTGCATTAGGAAGGTTGAGAACCATTGATCTAGGAAAACACAGTAGGTTTAACACTGAAAAAATATATAATAATTTACTGCATTCCCCAGAAAAAAGGGGAATGTTGGGAATATTATTACTTCAGACCATCAGAGGCACCTGCTCCCAGCTTTCAAAGTGAAGCTAGTGTGATTCAAGGGTACAAGGGCAGGTAACCCCTTTCTGGTGGCATCCGCTGAAGTGAGAACAGTAACTTCCCATCTGGGAACAGAACATTTATGTCCAGTGTTCATGGTGTTGACAGGACCACTTGTGGCTTCTTCCCAGTAGTGGTTTTGTTATGGGACAAAACAAGAATGGAAGAAATGAGGTGAAGGTCATGTGGGACCTAAACCGACCTGACCAGCTGTGTGGTCTTGGCCATAGCCTGCCTGAGTCCATCTTATTCTCACTACATGTTCTCACATTCTCCACTCCTTTTATTATACTTCACATCTATGAAACAGATTTTAAATGGAAAAATTACTACAATTTACTGCATTTGTCCAGGCATTGAACTTACTTGGGCAAGGGTTAGGTTACGCTGGGAACAATATGCAGCACAATCAACAAAAGACAACAAGAGGCACACTGAATATAATAACAAAACACGGGTGTCTGAGAATAATATGCTTCCCATCCTGAAAACTGACTCCCTTAACCCTCTGCACGGCTTTGCAGTCCATTGGTCGGGCTTGAGTTCATTGGTTTTCTCAGGAGGATAAGGCTTGATGTGGAAATGATGTCATCTAGACAACTTGACCACTGTAGGAGTTGAGAACAGGACAGCCCACATTCCCTTGCATTATTCCTTAGGTCTTTCCCTCCAAGTCCTGAGGATAACTTGGTCACTGGCTATGAGGTATGCAGGTTTCAAGAAGCAGGGCAAGGAGCCGCCTCTTAAGCAACTCAGAGTGTATAATGTAGCTCAGAAGGCGGCAGGGTGCGCCCTGACAGATCAAAGGTTATCTGCTGGAAGCCCTGAACAGGAGGGAGGGCCATCTTAAGTGGTGGGTCCAAGGCCAGTTGAGTCAGTTCCTTGGTCTGGTGGGTCTGTTTCTGTCAGGGCTTGGAAGAGATCTCAGAAACTACTCCAGGGTGAAGAAGTAAACAGAGGCCCAACGTGGCCTCTTCAAACTGATGTGGAAGAAGTCAGGGTCATGAAGCTGTTTCACAATCATCTGGGCTAGTGAGTTGAGTAATCTTGTGGAGCCTTATGGCTTTTGTGATTTTCCCCATCAGTCTTAAAGTTAGACAAGTCTCCAATCACACTTCTTTTGGCATATAGTCTATAGATTGGGACAAGCACTTTAGCACACTTTTGTAATGTTACTTCTGGAGCAGCCATCCCCAAATATGTCAGAGACATGTACTTTGGGTAAATACTTTCTTCAGTGCCCACTTTGAAATGAAAAGATTTTTCATATTAAAATCCAGTAAGTTGGTGGCACCTGTAGCTCAGGTGGCTAAGTCAAATACAACAGAGCTGGTGGGTTTGAATCCAGCCCAGGCCTGCCAAACAACAATGACAACTACAACCAAAAAATAGCTAGGTGTCGTGGTGGGCATCTGTAGTCCCAGCTACTTGGGATGCTGAGGCAAGAGAATCACTTAAGCCCAGGAGTTGGAGGTTGCTGTGAGCTGTGATGCCACTGTACTCTACCCAGGGCAACAGCTTAAGGCTCTGTCTCAAACAAACAAACAAACAAACAAACAAATCAAATTAGAGCAAATCTGACCACTGTATATAATTCTATATCCTTTGGCCAGTCTCTTGGTCTTTTCAGCGGATCACTTTAGTGAAACAGTTATGTGTCATTTCATAAGCTGGCATTGCAGACAAGGCTGGAATCTAATATAG
The DNA here is from genome assembly GCA_963574355.1 of Loris lydekkerianus. NCBI lineage: Eukaryota > Metazoa > Chordata > Mammalia > Primates > Lorisidae > Loris > Loris lydekkerianus. The sequence continues at coordinate 80,776 of CAUYPK010014381.1, forward strand.
GTGGGCCATAGTTTCTTATTTTTGAATCATATTTCTCTCTCTCTAGTTTCCCATTTTATCAAAGACAAATCACAGCAGGATCAATTTATTTGCCAAAAGAAACTGTACTCTCATATTCTGGGTCTGATTATTTCTATAAAGTGTAGGAAGAATAACTATTAGTCATCTAGGCTTTTCTTTCTTTTTTTTTTTAGAGACAGAGTCTCACTTTATTGCCCTCAGTAGAGTGCTGTGACATCACAGCTTACAGCAACCTCCAGCTCTTGGGCTTAGGTGATTCTCCTGCTCAGCCCCCTGAGCAGCTGGAACTACAGGTCCCCACAGCAACGTCCAGCTATTTTTTTGTTGCAATTTGGCCGGGGCTGGGTTTGAACCCACCATCCTTGGTATATGGGGCCAGCACCCAACTCACTGGGCCACAGGCGCCACCTGGTTTTTCTTTCTTTAAAAATTGATTTTGCTAGAACCTTTTATAAGGAATCTCAGGTTCGACTTGAAAGCATCTTACAAGCCAAGGTTTTCATCTGTGCCATTAGAGACCTATATTTGTTGGGTAAATTCCTCTGGTTTTGAGGTCCCAAAGCAACTTAGAATTCCTGGACCTGTCAAAAAGTGACTTTCTTTACTCACCACAGATTAGGAAATGTTATTAATGAGGTATCTGGCCAGTTTTCCCAATAGACTTCCTATTGGCCTTATTATAAAGTCAACCTTTATTCTTTAATGCAGTTTGAACATCTCTGAAACTGACATTCTAGTCAAAACTTTGGCAAAATACCCAGAGATGAAAACATATTCTTGTTGAATTTATGCAAATGACTATATTTTCAGAAATTAAGAATATTTACACATGTTTTTCAATTCTGGAGGAATCAAGGAGAGAGAAAAAATTAAGTGTTTCAAATTTTGCTTATCAGTACATACATTGCTGAAAGCTATAAATAGCTTTAAAGATAGAAAAGGGTTTTCTTGACTTTTGGAAAACAGAACACAGAAAGAATCAGCAAAGTTTTGAACCTAAGTCATACCAAATTAGCTCAGTCCCATGTAATTAAATTGTTCTGTTTGAGGTTAGGTTAGCAATACTTATGGACATGTTAGCTTTCTAATTAAAGTCCTGGAAGTTTGCTTTTAGTCTTATGGTATATAATCTCTAAAGCTATCAGAAATTTGTATTCAAGAGGACCTGTCAACTTTTCTATTTTCTTCCAAGGACAACTTTGGACTTAGCCAATTAAAAAATCTTTTTTTTTTCTGAGATGAATCAAAATAATTGTCTATGGAAGACAAAGTATAGCCATGATTAAAGAGACAATTGGCAAACAAAGCTGGTCATTTTTGTGGTACACAACAATTTAACACAATAACCATAATCATTACTGATAAAAACACTAAGAGAAACCAATATTCTACAATATTAAAACATATATACATGAACATAATCCACAGAAAATTAAATGCCATTTCCTATTTGACAATGTTTCCTTTATAGTTTTAATACACCAAATAAGCCCAATATATCTCTTTTAGACTTTCAGTGGTCTTAATATTTCAAAAGCTAATTTGAGGTCAAAAAGGCCAATTTTAGGGTGGTGCCAAGGGCTCAGTGGGCAGGGCACCAGCCCCATATACCAAGGGTGGTGGGTTCAAACCTGGGCCCGTCCAAAACTACAACAAAACAATAGCTGGGCGTTGTGGTGGGTGCCCGTAGTCCCAGCTACTCGGGAGGCTGAGGCAAGAGAATCACCTAAGCCCAGGAGTTGGAGGTTGCTGTGAGCTGTGTCACGCCATGGCACTCTACCCAGGGTGATAAAGTGAGACTCTGTCTCTACAAAAAAAGAAAAAAAACAAAGGCCAATTTTAGAATTTTGATTTTTAGAAGGTTTGTCAAATATTAAAGGCTTGAAACATTTGTTCAAATAGGATTACAAGTCAAAAGATTCTGAAGGCAATACAGGATGTTATATTGGTGTAAACCTTAACCCTTTTAAAGTTCAGTCTTCTCTAGTTAGCTGAAACCCTAATATAGACAACATAGGGAGGGACTGTTTCTTTCAGGGCAGTTATTAAAGAGGTTAAAAAAAACAAACCCTTCTGGGCGGCACCTATGGCTCAAAGGAATAGGGTGCCAGCCCCATATGCCAGAGGTGGTAGGTTCAAACCCAGCCCCAGCCAAAAACTGCAAAAAACAAACAAACAAAACCCCAAACCCTCCTATAGTGTGATTTTTAAATTAAAGGGAAATAAGTAACCAAATTTTATAAATCATAGTCAGTTGGATCACATGCAAATTCCTTCATAAATTCTCTCTTATGCGTTCTATTTAACCTGCACAATCTACAAGCATGGTAAACTTTGTTTCATCCTCCCTTTCTTTTTTCTTAAATAACCAGTCATTCTATTTCAGGACAAAAGTTTACCGCACAAGATTCCTTTTTACACAATGTTATTTTCCTTTCTATTTAATTTTGCTTACCCCTAAAAACCAGTATTCCTCAAACAGAATCACAGTTTACTATAAAGTTAATTATTCGCTTAGCCAAACTGGTAATTTGATTTTAAAAGGCAAAAATCTTATTCTTTGACAAAGACTCAGTTTCTCAAACAATCTAAGCAGTCCAAGTATTACATCTTACAAATGACTCAGACATTTTATGAAACATAACTTGACTTTAAGGTTTTAAGTTACTGAAAAGTGTTCTGAAACCACAACATAGATAGGTACCATCCCTGATGTCTTTCCTGGTTCTCCAAAGTCTTATGTGGCCATGTGGTATCAAAGATGGCTGCAAAGGGCAGGACTTATCTGTGTCCTTAATTCATTTACCAGGATCAGAGTTCAAGACAGAAAGCAGGAATATGGGAGTGTTCAGTTTCTCCCAGAATAGCCAAGAGGCAAAGCTGGAACAAGGAAGAAGGAGCCCCGTGGGTTAAACTGCTAGCTGCTGGCCTCGCAAGGAGAACATGTCCCTAGTCCTCACCATAGCCACCTGTTCAGAGGCTCAAAATCAAGAACATAAGCTCATAGTCAAATCCAGCAAAGTTTAGAAATACCATAGAGGAGGCAGTTCTATAATCTTTAAACATCTGAACTTTAAAACAGTTTGATGTATCAAAGAACACCAAAGTCACCTGAACAAATAGACATTTGGGTTCTTTTCTGCTTCCTGATAAAATATTTGATTTAAACACTTACTTTTTCTTTCTTTTTTAAAGCCAATTAATTAGTTCTTTTGCATATTTTGATAGTGCAACATCACAGGCACATGACATATACAGACACACAATCAAACCTTACAGACAGAAGCAGAATTTATATTTTCCAGCTTTTAAACGTATATTTGTATTCAGACTATTAATCTTTTAATTACTTAATTTATCTTAGCAGTTTACCTAGGTTTTAGTTATCATTTTAAGTTATTTTTCTGTTAACCATTTTTACATCCTATAAATTAGATATATAAATACAGTTTAATTACTACTTTTAAACTCACAAATCCTACCAAGAAAAAGAACAAACGTAAGTATTTTAACCAGACTTGTTATTTTAAACAATGTGACATTATAATCAAGGATTCATTCAAAGCTAGGTTTTTTCAGTAAGGATGATAACGTCAACCAGGCGATGTTATAGTAAAATTTCATTGCCTTTTTATTCTTATTTTCTTTTTTTGAAACTAAGTCTCACTTTGACACCCTTGGTAGAGTGCTGTAGTGTCACAGCTCACAGCAACTTCAAACTCTTGGGCTCAAGTGTTCCTCATGCTGTTGCTCAGGCTGGTCTAGAACTCCTGAGTTCAAGCAATCCACCTGCCTTGGCCTCCCGGAGTGCTACGATTACAGGCGTGAGCCACTGTGCCCAGCCTACATTGCCTTTTTAGTTATAGGTGTATACACATACTGAGACCAATCAGACAGAATACACCCCAATGGTCTGTGATTTGGGATTGAGGCCTGAGCTTCCATAATACAGACCAGGTATAGAAACACCAGGTTTCTGGAAAATGAAACCAGAACTGACAAGAACTAAAGTTCTCAGTGTGCAACCAGAATAAAGCATGATGACATCAGCAGTTGTGTGACAGCAGAATCCAAAGACTTCTGGGAGAAATCTCCTGGCAGCAGTGCTGCTAGGATTGTTTGAGCACTGCCACCCTCCCACCCCCCCCTCCCCCACCTGCCTGTCTGGGCAACCACTGGGCTTCCCTCGGATCAGGACTTATCCGAGCAGTCTAGGGGTCCCTCTGTTACTGGACGAAGAGGGTCCAGCCACCTGTCACTGTTAGCCAATATGCAGAGCTAGGAATAGGTCCACCAAACTTCATTCGTCGGAAGGCCAATTATTCTGGAGAACAATGGAGTAACCTCTCCATGACTGGTCGGTTCTTCCACTTCCAAAATCACAGTTTTATGCATAAAAGTTCAAAGCAGAGACCACATTAACCCTTATTTTAAAAAAATAATCAGCATAACTCAGTGACCTATTACAACATTTCCAGTTCAAAATTTAATCTCTTAAATCAATCCTCCTGAACTACTCAAGATAGGATCTTTAGGTGGGAGCTAAATTTACAAAACAATAAGAATGGAAGAAATGAGGTGAAGGTCACGTAGGACCTAAACTGACCAGACCAGCTGTGACCAGACCAGCTGTGTGGTCTTGGCCGTAGCCTGACTAACTCCATCTGATTGTCACTACATGGCTCTCAGTTTGGTGTTTTTCCTCCACTGGATCTAGTGGTCTGACCTTGGCTATCAGTCTAGCTGCCCTTTGTTCCCTCCCAATTTTAGATTCTGTTTCCCCAACCTGTCTGATGATTCTAACTGTGGCTTGGTGGCCTTTCAGTTCACACTGGCAGGTTCTGCTGCATATAATTAAAAACCTGGGCTGGTAATCTTAGCGCTCTGTGAGGCCCAGGTGGGTGGATCACTTGCGCTCAGGAGTTCGAGACCAGCCTGAGCTATCGGGAAACCCCATCTGTACTAAAAATAGAAAAAAACAAAAACAAAACTAGCTGGGTGTTGTGGCAGGTGCCTATAGTTCCAGATACTTGGGAGGGTGAGGCAAGGGGATCACTCAAGCCCAAGAGTTTGAGGTTGCTGTGAGCTATGTTGACTCCGGGCACTCTCCCAAGGGCAACAAAGGGAGTCCACCGCAGAAAGAAAGGCAATAATAAACAGTAAGTTAAAGAGCCTGAATCTCTCTTGTAGCCCAAAAGGAAAGGTTGGCTGAATGTAAAGTTAATGTCATCAAACAGAAAAGCTGAATTTGCAAAAGGATGTTCAAAAGAGCATCTAGCAGCAAAAATGAAAGTTCCAGATTTAACAAGCACCTTGAAGGTCAGTTTAGACCTAGTGCTCCTTCCCATATCCCCATATCTCAGGGTTTGGTTTTGCTTCTCTGCTACTCTAGGTTAAGGTGGTGTCTCTTCCACTGCAGGGGCAAGTGCTGTCCTCGTCTCCCTAGCCTGACACTCAAAACTCCAGGGCCAGGCTGGATGTTTAAAACTGTGGGAGAGTCCCCGGATCAGTCTGCCAGCTCCCGGCCTCAGGGAGGGATCAGAGGCTGTAGGGGAAGTACTCCAGCTGCTTTTCACAGAACATTCCTCCTCCCCTCCCAATTCATGAGGCAAAAGAATTCTGCTGTGGAGCCTGGGGCACAGAGGGGAGCCTGCCCGGGCCAGGGCCCTTGGGAGCGGGCTCTGGGAGCGGAGCAGTGCAACTCATCTCCCTCCCTTCAAGGGGGCAACCAGTCCTGGGCCTCAGGTGAGTGATCCTGACCTTCTGTACTCCCTCCTTGTACACCGACAGCACAGTTTCTGGGCGTTGGGTGAGGCATTACAGACGCATTCCCCTTGTGGTGATAGTTACCTGGGAATGCGAACTCGGCAGATGCCAACCTGAGCGCGCACGCAGGTACCGACCCTTCCTCCAGGGCCTCAGAGGCGCCGCAGGCCTGGCCCGCCCCGGGGTGCTAAGCCTTCCCTGGTCCTAGTGAAGATCCATCCCTAATTAAGTTCTTCCTGCCCGCTGGCCGCCAGGTGCGCCTTTCGCTGGACGGTGCTAATTCCAGCCCCCTTTGCGGGCTCAGCCCCTTTCGGGAAGCTCCGCTCCCGCGGCCGCCTCCCCCCTTCCCTTGCCAGCTGAGCTGCGGGAGCGCTGCCAGAAAGGTCACGTCTAAACGCCCACCCGGAGAGCCCTGCAGGTATATAAGGGTGAAGGGACGAGACCGACCACGCGGCGGCGAGGAGGAGAAAGCGGGAAGAGAAGTGACCGGCAGAGGCAGCCGGCCAGCCTTGCCCCGGGGAGCAACCTGCCGACGGCTACAGGTGAGGATGCGGCGGCGCTGAGCCGTGCCCTTCCCGGGACCCTTGCCCCATCTTCGGGATGCTCTTGTCGGCTGGGAAGGCGAACTTCCCTCCGGCTCGCCGTGTCCCGAGTTCTTTGTGAACTTTCTGTGCTGCCTGCGGCGAGGGCCAGCGTCCAGTGCCTTCCAGGGAGCCGCGGCCCCGGCTGCCCCCGGGGTCTGCGCTTCCCTGGGGGATCGCCATGCTCGGGTGTGGAAACGGGGGCGGCGGGCTGCTAGGAGCCCTGAGACGACGAACGCCTTCTAGGGAGGTCCCCGCAGACCCCCGTCCTCTGACTCCTCTCCCTACAGATATTCGGGAGAGGGGTCACTTCTTCCAAGTCGGATACCACAAATTAATGGCAAATTAACGTTGGAAATGGGACTGGGAAAGAAAGGCTAAAATTCACAACAAACTCCCTGCATTCCAGACTTTTTTGGATTCAGACCGCGGAATCCCCGTTTTCCTGCCCACCTAGCACACCCGAGGTGGCCGCGGGATGATTTCATGATTCTTAGGTCCATTACAAGACAGTTAAGTCCCTCCTCTCCAAGACCTAGACCCGGTTAAACACAGGTGACCGGAACTGTCCAAGGTCCTGAAAAGCTGTCTAGTTTCGGAAACCCTCAGAGGACCACAGCCTAGGTGTTCTTCCCGCAAACCCTGATGAGTTTGAACTAATCACAGTGAGTTTCCAGTGAAGGAAGACAGTCCCCTGGGCGTTCGACTTCCCCAGATTCTTCATATATAAGTAGGGGTGGGGTGGTTCTCATTGTATGGCTAGAAGGAGACAAGGAAAATACAAGCACGGTTTTATTTTGTAGATTTATAAGATACATACAGATGATAGGTAATTTAATAACAATATTCCTTTGACATTTATAGGATTCAACACACGTGTGTCATGGTCCAAGGACAACATTCTACATCTCTGATCCTCCGATCTTTACAGGAGGGCATGACCAATATGCAGTTTTAGAGTAACAGAATGTTTTGTTTGGTTCATAGAGAGTTCCCTCACACACGCGAAATTCTGATAAGTGTACTTCTATTATAAGGTTAATGTAAGGATTAACAAATTGCAAGCTGCTGTTTTTCCAGGGGCTTCAATATTGGATTATGGCACTTTTCCTACCTAGAAAAACCACAGTATTTGACATCTCCTCATTATTTTGTTGCTTAAAAAAAATGACACAAATAAGGTAATATTTGTTCATTGTAGAATAATGGGAAATAGACACAAGCAAAACCAAATTGCTTTCAGGAATCCATCTAATATTTTAGCAGTAGAGTAAGAGCTCTGAGGGGATGGGGAGGGAAAATGTTACCCTGTTGTACAACACAGTCAGTAGGGCAGAAGGAGAGGAAGTGCTGCCTGGGGGCCTTCTGCTAAGGTCTGAAATTAGGAGAGAGGCTGTTAGCAAATGCACATCATTGCAGAATGCCATCTTTGAGAATTGAAATATAGCTGAAGGAACTGTCAGACCTGCAGGACTTCTTTTCTCTACTAATATGTTAATTTACACTTGCCCTCAGTGACATAACTACCATTTTTTCTGCTTCTGTAACATTCGGGCATGTGGAGGACCTGGATGTGCTATATGGTCTCAGAGCTTTAATCCGATTGTCTTCTCTGCCAAGTTCGGGCTGTGTATTTGAACTGGAGCATCAGCACTCTACAACAGTAGCAGCAAGTCCCTTGGTATCACGTGGAGACCCCAACGTCGACCAAGGCTGTTTCCACGTTGCTCCTTCTGCAGAGGCGCTCAGGGCCAGTCAGTGGCTGCTAGCGCCACCTGATGGCTACTCAGAGAACGCTCAGAAGTGCCTGGCAACCTTTCGGAAGCCGGCCTGGAGCTGGCGGAGCTCACGGGGACGGGATGGGGGTGGGGCAGAGAGAAGGAAGTGGCTCCCTGCAGCAGACAATGAGGGCCAAGAGGACTTTCACTTCCAAAGCCTCCCCCATAAAAAAAGATTTGGCCCTCACCTTCCCACATGAGAGATTTCTTTTAGGCAAACTTATTTTAAAATGCAAATGTTAATTAGGAGACAAGACATTTAGTCACCCACACTTTAATGAGGATTACTCTTCTCATGTAATTAGGTTTCTTCCAGCAGCTGGCTGAGAAGATCTGAAATCTAGAATGGTTGCGGGGTTGGTGAGCTGATCACAGACCTCAGGGTGGCTTCAGGGTGCTGACCTGAATAGGGGAACTCAGAAGTATGAGAGTTAGCTGTGTTGGTCAAGGGGGTGGTGGACACAGGGGCCACCCTACTTATTGCCCCTTCCTTACTCCCTGTGGCCTCTCGCCCTCAGCATGTACCCAAAGATGCTTCCTGTATTCTCTGAATGTATCTGTGGTGTCTGCTCACACCGGAAGGTAGTTTCATTTTTCCCCTCTAGACCTATATATCCCCTTCAAATCCAGCTATTTTAGACCACATTTGAGAGACCTAGAGAACAAGAGGCATGATATACAATGTGTTCAGAAGATGAGACAATTTAAAAATAATTGATATCTGCTTTGAAATTCAAATTTACTGGGGTCTGGGTAAAAGATCACTTGACTGATTTGTGTTTGGGACTCAAATTAGGTTGCCTGAAGTCTTGACTAAACTGGCCAGTGGTTTTATTTGCTTTTATGTAAAAATTCACAGGAAACAGTTTCAGAAGAATAACAGGATCCTGGTGAAAGAAAAGGGAAAAAGATCACCTTGAGCTGGAATTTCAGTTCATGTATCTTTCCCAAGTAACTGCCCTCCCTTGGATCTGAAGCATTTGAACAATTGCTTCATATAGGTAGTGAAGGAGAAAGCTCTGTGCTGGGAGCAGGAGAATTTAGCCTTACCATGTCATGTAAACCAAAGGGGCTTCAATTTCCCCAACTCCTAAATGAGGGGCTGAACCAAGCGATCCCCCAAATAGCTACCAGCCCTAACCTCCTTAGGGGTCTCATTTTAACCAGACATAATGGGAAAATTACCTACAGTTTACCCAGGTCCCTCTCCCTATCACAACTCACACCACCCTGCTCACCTCCCTTCTGCTCAGCACTGCTCCTGTCCTCAAAAAGCCTTAAACTCCGCAAGTGAGTTTGTTAATGTTGGCTCAAGGTCCTTCCTGGTGAATGGCCAACATTGTTCTGCTCCTTGCAGGGGTCCCTCCAATCTTGTTTGCTTCTGCAGAGCCTCAACCTGTCTGGAAGATGCCGAGGTCGTGCTACAGCCGCCCAGGGGCCCTGCTGCTGGCCTTGCTGCTTCAGGCGTCCATGGAAGTACGTGGCTGGTGTCTGGAGAGTAGCCAGTGTCAGGACCTCACCACGGAAAGCAACCTGCTGGTACGTGGGCTATGGTTGCCATCTTGGTTTGGACATCAGATGAGACTGGGGCTGGGACAGCTCAAAGGGGAGGGCTATGGAGAGAAGGAAATTCATTTCCAGTGATGGGGTGATCCAACCCAGGCCAGGAGCAAAACTTTGTAGCCAAGTCAAAACTAGGTCACTGAGGGGAGGAAGCAGCTTCAGGGAGATTCATAATTTCTGCTGGAGTATCCTTGCTCCCTGGCCTATCTTCCACAGAGACCCCACATCATTTAAAGTATTTAGAGATAGAAGCATAATAATTGATCCATCAATCCTATATTTTCAATTTTTTAGTCCCAAAATCATTCCTTTTTAAATAACCTCGTATCACTTGACATTTTCACTCTATATTTCTTCCTCTATTAATTACTACCAGTTGCAAACTCTGCTAAGTAGTTCCACAAATTATCTCTAGAGAAGAAGGAAAATCCAAGGCACTGTTTTTCTGTAACTGATGCTAAATGTCTTATGCTTTCCTCCTGTCAAGTTCTTCTGCAGTCTTTCCAGAAGCTTGTAAAGGGCCTTTGTGCCAGGCTGGAGCTTATTCCAGGTCACCACAGGGAGTGTGTGTGTACGTGTGTGTGTGTTGGGTGGCATAAATAAGAAATGATACCAAGTCCAAAGATTAAAAGACACACTACTAATGTTAGTGACTGAGATTTTATCCTGATGCCAGCACCTACCAGGTGAGGGAATACACATCATTGCCTGTATGTCTTGCCAATGGAAAAGCTGAGTTGAGGTGAAGCGGGAGACTTCCTCAAAGACACAGAGCAGGTTTTACGTGTAATATAAAATAGAAACAGAGAACCCAGGGGAACAGAATCCCCTGGATGATTTGAGACATCCACTGCACAGCCTGTCCTGGTGAGAGCTCACCTGGGAAGGAACAGTACACACAGAGGCCATGAGTGCTAGTTCCAATTCTGCCACTAATCAGCTGACAGATTAGTGACCATAATCAGGTCCTTTCACCCCTCTGAGCCTCCAGTTTCATTATCTGTCTTGAGAAGGGGAGTGCAATTCAATAATTCTTACTTTCCACTGTTAACCTTCCACAGTATTGTAATTCTAAATTCCTGGAGTAGGAAGTTTCCAACTCAACAGTGTGTGGGATCCTTTTGTTTTCTTCTCCACATTTCTTAGGTAACTGAAAACTCAAGGCTTAGGTCACTGTCCTAAGCAAATATGTATGGCATTTGAGTCCTCTAGGGACAGGGAGAAGCGATATGGGCTCCAGGGCATGTAATGGAAATGGCTCTGGCTTTCCATCTCTTCCTCAGATCAGAATGAGGAGAAGGGAAATGAGCCCTCCCAGCCGAAAGCCTACCAATTGGGGAACAGTAAAGGGATATTAGTTCCCAAAACTTGAAAGAACCAGAGAAAGTGCTTGGTAGGTGCAGCAAAGTTTTGAGGCATAGTGAGGAAAATGGCTAGGGTAGGGCAAAAGTGGGTGTACAGATCCCCAGGTAAGATTGAGGCATTATTGAAAATACAGGCCCTAGAAGCCAGACTTCTGTCACCTGGAGAGATTCTCCCCCAAATTTCAGTCCCACCCCTCTCTGGACTTGAATTAACCCACGTTTGTTTATTCAATATTCATCTGACCTGGGAGCAATTCCTACCTATCAGTCATATAATGGCAAGACACTGACCCTGCTCACAAAAGCTATGGGGGGATAGGCCAGCAGACCGCCAATTGGGATGGGGGATGTTATAGTTGCCAGCCAGAAGCATGCAGGGGGTACAGGGAACAAGAGAGATGTGCCCAGGTGCGTTTTAGGCGATGTCAGTGAGCGCCAGGAAGACCTGATGGACCGACAGGCGTGGCCTGGGGTCCTCACAAGGCACCATGGCGCCCTGGGCCCAGGCTCGCTCTCCCTCACGCCCCGGCGTCTTCCTCCAGGAGTGCATCCAGGCCTGCAAGGCCGACCTCTCATCCGAGACGCCCGTGTTCCCGGGCAATGGCGACCAGCAGCCGCTGACCGAGAACCCCCGGAAGTACGTCATGGGCCACTTCCGCTGGGACCGCTTCGGCCGCCGCAACGGCAGCGCCGGCTGGGGACAGAGGAAGCGCGAGGAGGAGGAGGTGGTGGCGGCCCCGGAGCCCGCCGGCCGCCCGGAGCCCCACGGCGATGGCGCCGAGCCGGGCCCGCGCGCGGGCAAGCGCTCCTATTCCATGGAGCACTTTCGCTGGAACAAGCCGGTGGGCAAGAAGCGGCGCCCGGTGAAGGTGTACCCCAACGGCGCCGAGGACGAGGCCGCCGAGGCCTTCCCCGTCGAGTTCAAGCGGGAGCTGGCCGGCCGGCGGCCCGAGGAGACGCTCGACCCCGACGGCCCTGCGGAGGGCGCGGGGGCGCCGGCCGACGTGCAGCACGACCTGGAGCACGGCCTGGAGGTGGCAGTCGGGAAGAAGGACGAGGGGCCCTACAGGATGGAGCACTTCCGCTGGGGCAGCCCGCCCAAGGACAAGCGCTACGGCGGCTTCATGACCTCGGAGAAGAGCCAGACGCCCCTGGTGAAGCTCTTCAAAAACGCCATTGTCAAGAACGCGCACAAGAAGGGCCAGTGAGGACTAGGAGGCGCACTACGGCTTCCCTCTCCGGGAAGTCGTACCTAAAGCACCCTGCCCTCGTCCGCCCTGCTGCCGCGGGCCTGCAGCCTCTTAAAGCTGTCTGTAGATAGGAAATAAAAACCTTTCAAGTTTCGCATCAGACTCTGACTTTGTAGATTATGAATAAATTAAAAATACATAGCGATCAAAATATTGGAGCAGGAAAATAATGGTTTCCATGTGATCAAGTTGTAGACTATTTCACAGGAATCAGGGGTCCTCAAACTACGTCCCGCGGGCCACATGAGGCAGTGTGATTGTATTTGTTCCCGTTTTGTTTTTTTACTTCAGAATAAGATATGTGCAGTGTGCATAGGAATTTGTTCATAGTTTTTTTTTTTTAAATTACAGTCCTGCCCTCCAACTGTATGAGGGACAGTGAACTGGCCCCCTGTTTAAAAAGTTTGAGGACCTCTGATAGATGGTGCAAATGGAAAGAAAACATGTTTCCTTCCCTTGCCCCATAAGTGGATCTTCAGGGGACCAAATAGTTTGGGTGATGGCTCAGGATTATCTACCCACCTTGAGTGGAAAGACTGCACCGCTGACAGACACGCTGAAAGACAGGATTCCTACCAGAGGGCTCAGGCTCCCCTGGCTCCCTGTGCAGCTCCAGAATCCTGTGTGTGGGATGTCTGCTGAGGCCGACGGGGCTTGGGAGGGCTCTGGGTTGTCAGGTGGGAAGCTGTGGTAACTGCTTCCTTTGATCTAAGTCTTCACTGTTCTTTTAGCAAGTCCCTGAATTTTTCCACGATTTAGTTCTCTCATTTACACTTCCTAGTGTGGGGGGTAATGTAAGGATTACAGGAGAAAATGGATGTGATCATTTTTGAATCATGGACAAGCTAAGTGTGAGAGCTGAGGGTTGGTATCAGTTCCAATTTGACTGCACTCCCAGGATGCTCACAGATACTCTCAAACACAAGTATGGTGTCTGTCTTTCATCACCTCTTCCTCACTCCCAAATGGAAACACACACAACCTTGTTTAAATACAACACAATAGACAGGTACTTGTTCCAGCCCCTCAGGCTCAACCCCTGATTGAGGTCCTCTGACTACCCCTGCTGTACCCAAGCTCCGCCCTTCCCACATGGTCCAGCTCCCTCCATGCTCAGGACTCCACACTCATAGCAGCTCTCCTCACCTCCATTCACTCTCCTCCACAACCCATCATTGCACATTCTTCATATTAATGTATACAAAATCTTGGTTTTCGCACATTTCCTGGTTCAGAAGTCAAAACAGTGCCCTCGCCCCAGTTTTCTATCAATTCCAAACTACTACTAGGCATGGCTTGCAGAGTCCTTATCAACAGGGCTCACAAAACAAAGTTTGTTGCCCACATTTTACCCAAATGAAGTTTCTACCTTTCACCTATTGGTCTTTTCATTGTTCTCCCTCTTTCTTCACCCTCTGCCTGGACCCCTCCATGTACCTCTGCCATTTTGGATGCTATCCTTTTTTCCTTATGAGCCCAGGCTCTCAGGTCAACCTCCTTGGGCAGTGTTTCTGCAGTCAGCCCCTCTGCACTGGTGACAAACTCCTTGCTGCGTGCATGTCTTATCCTCTCTTCTCTGGGAATTGCCAAGCTCTACAAGGGCAGAAGTCAGGTGCTGTGTTTCTTTTTTGTGACCCCATGGTGTTTTAACAATGCTGGGGCCACAGGTTTGCACATTTGCACACATTGACACTTCACAAGAGAGTCACAGATACAGAGATTCACATGTACATGTCAACTGCATTAGACATACCAGTGGGTGGTACAGATCAAAGCTAGCTGGGGAATATTTGTGTACAGCACTTATACACATAAAATTTTGGTGCTCTTGGAGTTCACAGTGAAAGAAAATTGGAAGGTATCCTGGGACATCCTGATTTGAGGGGAGTCAGAAAGGCAGGTTTCTTTTGACAAGATCTCCCTAGGGAGGTTACATGAAACGGGCTAGAACGAAACTAGGCCCAGGCCTTCCTAATGGAGGCTGCTCCCCTGCTGGGTATCCTGCGTCTTAGGTTTCCATCTCCACAGCAGCCTTTTCCCTCCACCTCTTTACTTCTGAGACAGGTAGAGTAATGTTCGGTGGGGGCGGCTAAATGTCAGTGGTACCCTGTTGGTATTTTCAGATTCCGTTTGCCTCTCAAAAAACCATTTACCTTAAAGAAATCAAAATAGACAGCCATGTGGTGATAACATTAACATTTATTTGAAAAGGGCATCACAGAGGCTCATTGGGAAATTCCGACTAATAGTCCTAAAGAATGAGTGTGCTAAGAGTCCTTCTACCTACACTTCTTCCCATTCCCCTCTTTCCCTTCCCCTAAAATAAAATGAATATGATTCAATGAGTTTAAAATACAGAAAACTGCCACAGGCACTAATTCTGCACTCACGTATAAACACGTCAGCTACTATATACATATATGGTCGACTACAAACTACATTACAAACACGGGCTCACCCACGCAGCCAGGTCATGGAGTCTTAATGCACACAAACACGTGCTGACATCTGGGCTGCAGCATTTGCAGATTTACAACTCTGCACTCCATGTGCCTGGATCTACAGTCATAGAGGAAGAGCTCAAAGGGGCATGAGATGGGCTTGTGAAGCCCTTTGGTCCCTGCAGGGGAGAAGACCTGGTCAGCCCAGTGATCCCAGCAGGGCCACAAAGCCCTTCCGCTGCCCCTGTCTCCTCCTACTTCCCCAGCTAGCCAGACGCTAGGCAAGCCCACCATGACCATCCCTCTTCAGATCTAGGCCAGAAGATTTCTAGAGTTAAGGGGATAACGAAACAAGCCGCCCTAAATCTTCTCCCTAGCTGTAAGGAAGATGCCTTGTCAGCATAGCCTGCTTGCCAGAAAGTGGGCACAGACTGCCCTGGTGAGATGACCTCCCTGTCTACCTTTAAACCTACCTAATACTCAGCCTAACAGCGTAAAGTCTAGTCTTTTCCCAAGGGCCCCCAACTGGCCAGCTGCCATTTTCTGGTCATAAAGAGAAACTGGGAAAAAGTCTTGCTTCTCAGCTGCACTCTCTGCAGCCAGATTGGAAGGCCACTGCAAAGCATCGGACCCAGAGCCTCAGAGGAGCCCAGAGGTTCGACCTCTGAGCCATTCGGAGGAACCTCGGAGTTGTTTGATTCTTAGTCCATTTGAAACCTGTTCTATGGGATCCAGAATGTCCAAGGCAAAGGTGAGGCACAGACACAACATTTGTGCTTCGAGTGCTTCAGAGGGTCCCAGGCCCACCCTCTCCTGCTTGTCCATTTACATCTGTGTACAGGGCCAGGGGCTGGCTAGAGGGGCATAACTGCAGGACTTTTCTGGTTCTTCTTCTGACCTGCTGAGTCTCTCTCTCTGGTGAGGAGGCTGTTTAGGAGACAAGAAAACTTATTTCTGCTTTATAAAGAGAGAGGAAAATGGAAACAGGCACAGGGCCCTGGGAGCCCCACTCCAAGTAAAACCACGGCAGCCCTTGTTGGTGCCTTCGCTGACCCAACACTCGTGCATCTGCGGACTCAACCACATGGAGGGAACTAGGACTCTCCAGGCACACTCCTGCCTGCTGGGTTCTGTCGGCAGGCTGCTCACCACCCTGCAAAGCCAGAGTCCCCAGCGGCTTTGGGGAGCAGCTTGCTGGCTCCTCTTGGCTCCAAGTGACAACAGAGAAGGGCACCACAGATGTCAGGGGGCTTGGGAGGCAGGACACAGGGATGCCAACAGTCTGGGCACCTTCTTCCCCTCTAGATCCCATCAAACTCTGCTTTGTCACTGTCCCAGGGCTCGTGGTGGTGTCGTAAAGGAGATTATTTAATTTACCATTTAATTTTTCATTCCAGTCAACACCCAACTTAACCTTTCTGATTCTGAGGTATGGCCAGAATCCAGGTTTCATGCCATGTCAGTGGGCAGCCTGGTATGCTACTGAGTGTAAGTTTCAACTGAAACTAAAAAAAAAAAAAATGGCCAGTCCTCCAAAAGAAGCGCATCCTTGCTAAACAGTGGTGATGCAAAGGAAAGCCTCCCATGGGTAGATGGACAGGAAATAGCGGTCAAGTCTATGTAGAATGGGAACCTGTACTTTCTCTCTCTCTCTCTTCCCTGGAGGAATAGAGACAGCTGAAGAGTCCTATAGTCTCTGATTCTATAGACAGACACTCCAGGAAAGTGACTCCCAAGTTCCAAGGCCCCACAGGCAGTGCTTAGGGTGAAGATGCCATGGCAGTGGCGCTTGACATCAAGTAGACACAATGAAGAAACAGGTCTGGCATCAAAGCAAGCATATGAAGAGACATGGGGGCCCAGTGAGGAGAGACGTGTTTGTGGCTCAAGATTTAGATTTTCTTTACAGTTTCTTCCAAAGGTTATTTGCCTTCAAGTGTGTTATTTTAAACTTGGTTTCTTGATATGAAAATATTAAAGAGATTTAAGCTCATGCTTGTAAATTTGGGTTGAGCATAAGCCAAAATGCCATGAAGCATAGCCGAAAGCCATGGGGGTGGGCAGGAGCCTCCGTGCCTGAGCCCTGCAATCACACAGGCCACCTGGAAGGCACGTGCGCACAGCACCAAGATGGTGACCAGGGGAAGAGCTTCATCTGAAGTGTGGAAATAACAGCAGTGAGGGTCAGTAGCCCCCTCCCCAAGAAATTTATTGCACATATCATGGGAAGTGCATGTGTTAAGATTCTCCTTGAGGGTGGAAAATACATCCATCTATCCCAGTAGCCACGCTCTACCTGTGCATCATGGAAGGCTGAATCTACCATGTATAGGAATGTAATTTAAGGGTGTCCTAAGAAATAGCCCACTTCTGACCCCATGTCACATTGCCTGAAATTGTACCCTAAAAGGGGATTCTCAGCTACTCAAGAGGCTGAGGTGGGAGGATTGCTAGAGCCCAGGAGTTCAAGGCCAGCCTGAGCAACATAGCAAGACCCCCATCTCTAAAAATAAAAAATAAAAAAATTCCTTTGAGTTAAGAAATCTATTCACTCTGTGTCTTTTAAAAAGCAAGCTCTCCAGGGAGGGAACATTTGACCATTAACGCCTTACTGTGAGTTATATGAGGTAAGAAAACTTATGGGCAGTTTGATTGGAGGAGAAAAAGATTATTTTGGACCACAGTGCTCTGCCATGGGAGGGGGCCCAGGTGAGGTTCTGGGTGGCACTGGCTGTGTGTCATCTCCTTTCAGTACTTATCAGTTACATATAGAGACAGGGACAATGGAAACCAGAACTCATGGGGGTTTCTACTGCCTCTTCCAGGCCACAGAAGTTGCCAGATGGTATCAATGTCCCAGACTTCATCCAAAGAGTGAAGACATCATTCCAATAGCAGGTGCTTGATCCTTCTTTCCTCAGATGGAATATCCAAAAGGTTGACTTTGACTTCAGACATCCTTGAGCCCCAGAGGCCCCCCAACCCTGCTGGGGCCTCCTCCATGGGAGGGGATGCGAGCAGACCTCAGGTCCCTGAAGTAATTCCCTTTTTGCACCTGGGTTTTCTTGTTCTGCCTTGCCTCAACCCAGAGGCTCTAGGAATACCTCGGGACTCTCAGAAAAAAGAGACCCGAAAGAAGCCCACTCAGAAAAACACCCAGAAGACACAGATTCATGGGGGTGGGGTGGGGGTGATAAAAGCTCCCTCTGAACAATGGAGGTGACAAGATGCTACAGCAGGGCAGGGACTCGCTCTATCCACGGCCACCTGGATCCCCTCCCGTGCAGTCCCCCCCATGCTCTCTCTACCCCAGCTCCTATCATAACAGGAAAAAGAAACACAAACAGATGACTGGAGAGGGAGCGAAGGAGTGGGAGGCACAGCACAGATGTGAGGGGACGCTCGGATGTCAGGCCTTTCCAAGGACAGCTTTCCTTGGTTCCTCCTGACCTCAGTCTACAGCATCCTTCCATCAACAAGTCCCCATCTAGCCCCCTCTTCTGGGGAGTGGCAGATGCACCCCTGATTCAGCACCCCAAGCAGGAGCTTCTCAGTCCCTCACTGCCCCATGGGGTGGAAACACCCCATGTTTCACTGCCCCAGAGGACACAAAAGAGAAGACAAAGGGCGCAGGTGAGATGCTTATTGGCCGCGCAGGGGCGGGTGGCTGGATCTCCCTCTGGGCGGGCAATGAGGGGGTCGGAGGGCCAAGAAGGATCAGAGCGTCTCCACCTTTGGTCAGCTGGGGGGGCAGCCACTGAGCCACTCCAGTGGCTTTTTCTCAGAGATCCCAGCTAGATTTCCAGGTGGTCGGGTGGGCGTGAGGGTGGGCCTCTTCCTCAGACTCCATCCCCCTGAGGAGCTCTCCCTCTTGGAATTCAGTAAACGCACAGATCGGGAAACTTCATCTCATAGACGGGGATGGAATGGTTCTGCGGTTGACCGTAGGCTGCGGTGATGGTTCCTGATGGACTTGGAGGAGGCCTGGGGGCAGGAACACATGGAGAAGGAAGGCATGAAGAGGGAATTCCGGGGTCACACCCCCATGCGGCTGAACAGAGCAGGTGACTTGGGTTTCTCCTTGCCCAGGGACCGGAGACCTCACTCCATAGGTTCCCAGGTTTTCAAATTGTTCTAGAATCTACAGCTTGAAGTCAAGCTTCTCTGCAGGCTCTGTTGCTGCTTTAGAAAGTAAGGCCCCAGCCTGGGACACTAGGAACTGCTGGTTCATTCCAGGTTTCACTGAGCTGGCCCTTTCTCTCCCTACTCCCTATTTGCCTGTCTAGGAAGAATTGGTGGCTAAATTCCAGGCATCCCTGGGGATAGATGCTAGAGGGGGTGGGTTGGAGGGGAGAACTGGAGGTAGGTGTGAGGGAGGAAAACTTGGGACAAGGGGGCCCATCACTGGGCCACAGAGGTAGGGGTCCCCTGGCCATGGCTGCTACTTACCGGATGGTGATTTCAAAGATCTGATTGAGTTTGCTCTGGAGCAGTGAAGCCTAGACACAAACAGAGGGGGAAGTGAGCTGGGGCCCCAGAACCTCTGCCAGCTAAGTCACCGACCTGTCCAGAGCACATGCTGGAGGTGCAGGGCAGTCGCAGCCTTAGGAGGGCAAGCAGGGGCGAGCGTGTCCCGGACCTTGGGCCCTGACTGTAGATTCATAGCAGGAAGAGTCACCCATTGCAGGCTGACTGGGGACAGGACAGAGGGTCAGAAACACTAGGGAGGATATCGGCAGGCAGTTCTCAGAAGCCTTTGCTCCTCAATGTGGGACCTGGAGCTGGGAGACTCGGAGCAATTACCAGCTCTTTCCCTAACTCGGAAGGAGGGGGGGTTAGAGATGATCTCTCTGGTCCCTTCCCGCCCCCACTGAGTGTCTGGGTGCAGAGTGAGCTGCGTGTGTTCAGGAACCAGGCCCCAACTGCTAAACTGTGTCCCAACTTCTGGCTCATGAAGTGGGCCACATCTCCCTCTTGAGGTGGGATGTGAGGTTAGGACAACGTAGGCCCAGGAAAAGCTGTATTTTATCTATGTACTTACATATATGTAAATATTATATGTAAAACATAATACATAAAATAGAAAATTACACGTATTACATTTTTATTTTATTTATTTTATTTTTTTTGAGAGTTTTACTCTATCACCCTGTATGGAGTGACGTAATGTCATAGCTCACAGCAACCTCAAACTCTTGGGCTCAAGTGACCCTCTGACCTCAGCTTTCCAAATAGCTAGGACTACAGGCACCTGTCACCATACTCGGCTAGTTTTTCTATTTTTAGTAAAGATGGGGTCTCGTTCTTGGTTAGGCTGGTTTCGAACTCCTGAGCTCAAGCAATCCACCCACTTCAGCCTCCCAGAGTGCTAGCAGTACAAGCATGAGCCACTGTGCCCAGCCAGGTATTGTTATTGAGATTGTGTTTTTATTGAGAGGAATAGTTATTTGTAGATTTTGAATGCTTACAATTGTTTTGTTGTTACTAAGATCCCCACTGTGACTAATGTGAGCTCCTCCCCAATGCCAGACACAGTCCTCATTTCTCTTGTCTGGCTGTCTCCCTCAAATCTCCTTTCCAAGGCCTGGCTGTTCCATGCCCCTGCCAGGGTCCCCTGATGCGAAGAGGGCCCTGCCACAAATGCTGACCCTCCATCCTTTGCACACATCCTTTCCCCATCACTCTGTAAGGTGGGGACCATCATGGCCACAGCTTCACAGAGTCATCATGAGGATGGAATAAGTGAACACAGAAAGACACCGTGGCACACAGTAGGCGCTCTTTTCACACCTGCTGTTATAAGTACAATGAGTATGAGCTGAATGTCCGAAACAGACGCTCCTGAGGTCAGGACTTCTTCCTTATGTGAAAATTGTGAGGTCTGAACAAGCCACCTGGCCAAGACCCAGATCTCTTGGTTCACGGGGGAACAATGTGGTACCAAGGTGTTGAGGAAAACCTGGTGGGCACAGCAGAAGCTCCTGGTGTTGGAGCATAAACCTTACCTTCATGGTCAAAGAGCAGAGACCTCCTGCCAACTGAATCCTGCCCTGGACCCAGATCCTGTTTCTTTCTGGCCCCCAAGGACTCCCACTTGTTATCCTCACTCACCCGGGCCCCGCAGTGTGCTGCGATCTCCTCAAAGGGGGCCTTCTGGAACTTCTCTACCACCTGTCGCCGTCGCTCGCGTTCCTGCTCCTCGACCGCTACACTGTCCACTGAGACAGAGAAATGGGTTAGCACCAGGCCCTGCCCACTGATGAGGAAGGGGAGGAACTTAAATGGTGTAAAGACAGGCGGACTCCTCCAGAAAGCCACTGTCCATGAGGGCTGTTTGGGCTCTGCCTCTTCACTGTCACTGTAGGGACAGTGGCAAGCAGGTGTAGTGTCCTCACCTTCACCTGGCCTCGGCAAGGCTAGACCTTTTCCTGATTCTGAGGGTTCAGCTTTGTCTTCATATAAATGTTTGAGGTCTAGTCAAGTGGACCCTTTGCTGGGCTGTCAAAGCCCCAGCTGGTCTGCCACTAGTACTCTTAAATAGAAGGTACTAGAACAGTTGATCCTTTGGGTACTCTGAGGATAATTTGAAAAGGGACATCGGCAATGAAGAAGCTAGACAGACCATGAAAGCCAGCACAGAAGCCCTGTGGCAGAGCAGTCTGACGCTGGGTAGTTTAAGGTTTCTGCACATGGTACTTGGCACCCCAAATGAGTTGGCACCAAAAAGAAAAAGGGGGAAGGGTGTCAAAAATGTTCAGCGTACTCAGTTTAGGAAGGTAAGCTGTGTGTGCACTCAGTGAGGGTACCATTAACGACAACAGAAAGAAAAAAAGATTTGGCATTTAAAGGAATAATTTTTCTTCCCCCCCCCTCCTTTTTTTTGAGACAGAGTCTTATTATGTCGCCCTCAGTAGAGTGCCATGGAGTCACAGCTCACAACAACCTCAAACTCTTGGGCTTAAGTGACTCTTTTGCCTCAGCCTCCCAAGTAGCTGGGACTACAGGTGCCTGCCACATTGCCTGGCTATTTTTTGGTTGCAGTTGTCATTGTTGGCCAGAGCCGGGCTTGAACCTGCCAGCTTCAGTGTATGTGGCCAGCACCCTACTCACTGAGCTATGGGCACCGAGACTAAAGGAATAATTTTTCAACAGAAAAATTCTCTTATTTTGAATACTTCATTGCCTAAAAATCCAGACAGATGAGGGGAAATGCATTTTAAAGTCTATTGTCCTTATTAAATCAATAATATGATTTGTTCTTAATATCTTCTACTGATCACTTTGTTGTTTTGTAATTATACACTGCCAAAAATAAGTCAAAATAATTATTCCAAATTGCTTTTTACTTGTAGCCTTAATTGATTACTTTTAAGGGCAGCTGTCATTTCTAGAAAAAGAGTTTTCTGATATAGGACACACAGGGCCACACCAGGGAACCCCATCAGGAGACCAAGTGCTTTCAACAGCAGCTTTGGCAGCTGTGACGAGTTTGTCAGAAAGCATCAGCCTCTGCTCCCATCTCAGCGCTGGATCACACCTGGGAGGGTAGCAGATCCCGTTGCATTTGCCTGGGGCAAGTCCCAGGACACCCCCCCCCCCAACCACAGCCCCTCAGAGCCCCTGGCTTACCAATGGCCTTCTTCAGCGTCTCATAGGTGATCTCTTCAGCAGGCACTCGCTGGAGGAGAGGGGACAGAGATGTTCAGCAAGGTGGGGCAAGGGGGGAGGTGGCAGCCCGGCTTCCTCAGCTACCTGGTAGCCCCTTTGCTGCTTGGAAGAATGTCCCAATAGGCAGAAAGTCCCTCAGACACCCAGTTCCCACCAGGGAGTCTGGAAGCCCCCTGAGCAGACACAGGAGAGAGCAAGCGAGATGTTGGTGGAGAAGCTAATTGCTCATCAGATTCAGACTCAGAGGGGAGCCCCAAGTCTCACCTAAAGGAATCCATGGTCTCCTTCCCCCTACCCAAGTCTTTCTCATCAAGCCCCATGAGAAGGAAATGATGCAATTTTTTAAAATCCTCAAGAACATAGAAAATATTGGAAGAAACGGGAGACAGTTGGCAAATATCATCTCAGATGTAAATTTCAAGAACTGAGTCACATTTTGAAGACTTATGATATTAAATTACCTATCAATGTGATCTGAGTATTTAATAAAGGTAAGAAATAAAAGATTAGCACTGATCCCTACCCCTCCCCAGGTCCCCACTGAGGTTGGTCCATAACCTGGGTCATGGGATCTCTGTTCTCTACAGAGCCTATAAAAAAGGCAGGAAATACTAAAACCCAAAGAAGGGCACTGCATGGATGCATGGCTGTAGGTCAGATGCTGAAAACAGAGAAGGCATGTGGAGCAAATTTCTGGAATTTCCTACTAGACAATGAGCTGCATGAGGCAAGACTCCCAATGAACTCTTGTTCTGCCACTTAAACATGATATTAAACAAAAGAAGCAGCCACAGAAAGAATTTCATTGACATGAAGTTCCAGAAGTGATACAACTCAGGCCAGCGGCTCTCTTGGGGAGCCCCCCCACCCCTGGGGCAATGACAATGTTCCATCCATTCACTGGCCCAGGTGTGATCATGTGGGTATCCGCATTTTGTGAAAATTCCTTGAGGAGTATTCTTTTCTCATTTCTTTTTGTTTGGCATTCAGCAAATTCTTGTTTGAGCAGGAAAGGACAGATGTGTGGGTATGGGACAAGTCATTCAACAAATATCAAGTGGGCACCATTTACCTGTAGAACTCTGGGAGAGTCAGTAGAAATGGCAGTTTGTTAGTAGGGGAATCACACACAGGAGAGGCATGCTGAGCCTCACTGAGGAGTCACCCATCCTCTGTGCATCCACCCACCATCCACTGTCAGCACCAACTGATGCCTGACATCAGGTGCTGGGGTCTGTGATGGGACGGAGGCCCCTGTACTCTGCTTTGCTACCAAGTCACCTCCGGGCAGAGCTGAATCTTGAATAGAGGAAGGAACTGAATTTGAGTAGGGGCTCCATAGCCAGCTAAGCATTCCTCCTCCTCCTTCTGTGTCGCTTTACCCCTCAATTCTGGAGGGTCTCTCACCTCCTGGGAAGGGAGAGTCACCACTGCAGGGGAGACGACAGCCGACCTACCTGAGGCCTAATACCCTGTAGCCTCCTAGTATTTGGAGCTGAAGGCCTTAGAGGATACCCAGCTCAACCTCTTCATTCTACTTATCTAGTTAGCCCAGATCAGAGTTTGCTTCCTTCCACAGGAAGGTTCCAGATGAGCTGTGGAAGGCCTGCACTGGAGGTCTGCCCCCAAGAATGAAGTGGCCAAAGGCAGGGTTCAAGGGAGCCTTGATTCAAGCCTTCAAAGACCTCTCCTAGCTCTGATCCCATCTGGGGAAAGGCTCAGCATCCTCCACGTCCACCTCAGCCCTGATGGGCACCGACTGGGGAAGGCCAGCCTGCGAGGCCCAGGGACTTCCTGTCCTGGTCCCATCCCATGTGTCCTCCGTACTTTTTTTGAGGTTTCCCCTGCCCCAGTCCACTCCCTTAAGTGAGACAGTCAGCATTAAACTCAAGTGTGACGTCCTGTGGATTCGGCTCCCTCATGGGTCCTTCTCCCGCCTCTCTGCCCCTCGCCCCCATTGCTTTCTTATTTGGTGGGTAAATTGGTGTTTCTATTTTGATCCCTTATTCTCCCTTACTCATGGTACATCTGCTTTCCTCACTGAGGTAGAAGAAAAGAGGTAACATCAGGGGAGACATCACATGTTAAATTGAACAGAAATGAGATATTCTGAGTCCTCATGCGAGGGTGGAAGGAAGAGAGATCTTCAAGGCACTGCTGCAGCTTTCTCTTAAGGAATCTTGCTTGTCAAGGGTGGGGTGCGGGGTGGGTAGGTTGAGCACACAGGATTCCTAGGGCAGTGAAAATCCTCTGCATGACACTGTGATGGAGGCTGCAGTGGCGGGTACATCTGTCCCAACCCCACAGGATGTGCAACGCCAAGAGCAGCCCAGTGTAAACTGCAGACTTTGGGTGACAGCCGTGTCATGTAGGTTCATCCCTGTCACAGATGTGCCGCTCTGGTGAGGGATGTTCATGTTGGGAAAGGCTGGGTGTGAGGGAAGAGAGGGGACTCTAGGAAATCTCTGTACCTCCCTCTCAATTTTACTGTGACCTAAAATGCTTTAAAACATGATCTTAATAAAAATAAAAGAATCTTTATTAATACATGTGGGAGAAACACTATGAAAGCTGTTCCCACCGTCATCTCTCCTGTTAAGCCTTCCAATTTCCAACATGGAGCACATCTGCTCCCATGATGACCAGAGAGCCTTCCAGGAGCAACTTTTATGATACTGTCCTGGGAGTAGGGGGACTCTAGCTATTTCTCTGGATGGAAGCATTTACGGTCTGTATCACATGGTGAGAGTCCGTAAGAACAGGAATGTGCCTGAGCAACCCGCTTTGCACATGACCTAATGCACACTGTGCAGTGAGTGAGCCTGGGGCCAAGCACCCAACCCGCTGGAGGTGGGAGCTTCGGCAGGACAGTGGCGGGAACACTCACCTCCTCTTTCTCTGGGCTGTTCCTCGATTCCACCTCCACCTGCAGCGAGATGGTCTCTCCAATGCTCCTCCTCTTGGATAAGCGATCCTCATCTAGAAAAGCAGCAGCCAGAGGCTTGAGACTCCAGGACCAACCCCCCCCCCACCCCCCACCCCCGCTGGGTCCACAGTCCTCTAAGGCTCAGCGCACACTCAGGTGACACTGGAGCTTACAGAAGCTTCCAATTGCTGTGGGCCTTCTCCACCCATCTTAGGGTAGTAGTCTTGCTTTTTTTTTTTTTTTTTTTTTAAGACAGAGTCTCACTCTGTAGCCCCGGGCAGAATGCTGTGGCATCATGGTTCACAGCAACCTCAAAACCTTGGACTCAAGGGATCCTCAAACCCCTCCTTAGTAGCTGGGACTATAAGCCCCTAGCTATTTTTTCTATTTTTAGTAGAGATGGGGTCTTGCTCTTGCTTAGGCTGGTCTTGAACTCCTGAGCTCAGGCAGTCCACCCATCTCAGCCTAGGTGCTAAGATTACAGGGTTGAGCCACTGTGCCCAGCTAGTCTTGCTCTTTAGAGTTAAGATGTATTTTGAAAGCTTTGATAAGCACAAGGAAGCCGCTTATGACCAAAATGTGCATCTCAACTTGTGTAAGCATTGCCTGCTGCCAGCACCAGTAGCTGTCACTCCTGTAGCAGTTTCTAAATACATTTGCCTTAATACAGGTACATTTTTCATCTACCTTTCACATCGACCCTCTAAGGCAGGTATTGCTAATATCCCTATTTTACGGCCAAGGAAACGGAAGCTCAGAGATGCCAAGGGACTCATCTATGATTTTTCAGGCTTTTAAGTTGCACAGAGGTCTCAAACCGGTTCTCTGGTTCCATGGCCCATGCGTGCTCTTTTCAGCCTAGGGGAGCCTCTCCCATTCACAGGCCAGGCTATCTTCTGAGGACCTACATGGAGGAGCGGAGGTGGGGAGAGCAAGAGGCCCTCACCGTAAGCTCCGCCTGTGTCTTTCAGCTCTTGTGCAACACCCAAGGTGCCATGGAGGGCAATCGAGGTACCAGAAGTCCCTCACACTCAGGCCCTTACCAGGCCAAGAAAAGATAGAGGCAATTGGAGTCCCTGCACAGAGCTCATACCTGTCAGCTGAGGGATATAGGGCAGGCAGAGCCTGTCTGAATTATAGCCGCTGCCCCCCAGGACTTCGCTGATCTTGCTCTGGCGGAAGAGGAACTCAATCACCACTCCGTCAAGATTCGGAGACAGCCTGGAGTACAAAGGATGGAGGAGGCACATTAGAACTGTGGGTATCTAGAATGATTTCCTAATAACTTTCCTCATTATCAAAGTAAGCTGGGTGCCGTGACTCGTGTCTGCAGTCTCAGCTACTTGGGTGGCCAAGGTGCCTGAGTCCAGGAGTTAGAGACCAGCAATAGAGATGGGCAATACAGTGAGACTTGGTCTCAAAAAAAAAAAAAAAAAAAAAAATATATATATATATGGCTTGGCACCCGTAGCTCTGTGAGTAGGGCGCTGGCCACATACACTGAGGCTGGTGGGTTTGAGTCCAGCCTGGGCCTGCTAAACAACAATGAGAACTGCACAACAACAACAAAAATAGCTGAGCATTGTGGTGGGTGCCTGTAGTTCCAACTACTTGGGAGGCTGAGGCAAGAGAATCACTTAAACTCAAGAGTTTGAGGTTGCTATGAGCTGTGATGCCACAGCACTCTACCCAGGGTGACACAGTGAGATTCTGCCTCAAAAAAAAAACTCCTAAAATATGTTCACTATACAAGATGACAGAGAAGCAAAAGGAAAAGAAAATCACCCTGGCCGGAATGCAGAGGCTATTCACAGGTGTGATCATAGCATACTACAGTCTAGAACTCGTGGGCTCAAGTGGTCCTTCTCCTTTAGCCTCCCGACTACAGGTGTGTAGACTACAGGTGTGTGCCACTGCATCTGGTTTAGTTTTATGTATACAAAGATTCCCCCATCTCACACACTGTTCTGTGATTTATTTTATTTACTTTTTATACACTATTTTACATTAAATATCGTTCTAAAATGTTGCTGCTACTGGGGCGGCACCTGTGGCTCAGTGAGTATGGCACTCGTCCCATATACCGAGGGTTCGAACCTGGCCCCGGCCAAACTGCAACAAAAAAATAGCCGGGCGTTGTAGTGGGCGCCTCTAGTCCCAGCTACTCGGGAGGCTGAGGCAAGGGAATTGCCTAAGCTCAGGAGTTGGAGGTTGCTGTGAGCTGTGACATCACAGCACTCTACCGAGGGCAACAAAATGAGAATCTGTCTCTAGAAAAAAAATAAATAAATAAAAAATTGCTGCTACTGTTTCCCAGTTATTTATTATATAGATGGGCCATAATTTATAAAGCCATCCTCTATTGTTGAAAATTTTGTTTTTTCAAAATATCTTTCCTTTGAGTGTTTCTGATGCTGAAGTGATACTGGCCCACACATGGTCTATAGTCTGAAATGTCACTTGGACTGACAGCAGTGTCCTGTTGGGAACAAGTGCTCTAGGCTGTGTTTCCCACGGGCTTGGCAGAGTCTGTATCACATACGCCCACAGGACTCAACATCAGTACTTGATGTGTGGATTACAATGACATGATGGGGTCAACTTCACCTGGGACTTCTGGACCACAGGCAGGGTTCACTTTCTGCGCTTGATTCTATAGGAGCCGGTGTCCCTGGCATTGACCTCTCTTAGCCTCGGACTGCCAATCTGCTTACTCAGCTGCCTTGGGGATCCCCAACCGTGTCCCCCAAGCTGTCTTACCTGGGCCTCTCCACAAACACATCCTCTGGGAGCATGTATGAAGCCTCTTTCTTCCTGGTCTCTATCACCTGGAGTTTGGGAGGAATTGGACGATAAAGGCTGGGTTCAGCAGGGAGAGAGAACTTGAAACCAGCAACAAAAAGAGCTCCTGCCTCTGTTTCAGTGTCTGTCCCTCTCACTGCCTCCTTGGTATCTTCTTGAGTGAGAAACCCCGATCAACTGTGACCCTCACAGCAGCCCGAGAAATCCTTCTGGTGGTCTCTAGCACAGTAACACAGCACCCTTCCCCACAGACCCCAGCCAGCCCAGGCTGACTGAAACCTGGGGTTTCTTGTTATGTTCTGTTAATATATTTTAAATTATAGACATTGTATGATTCCATCTGTACATACTTTAGTGTGTTTTAAAAGATCTTCATGTAGCAATGGAGAACATTTAACTATAGTCTGGGTATTAGGTAATACCAAGGAATTACTGGTAGTTTAATTTGCTACGTTACCAGCATGGCAATCAAGTAGGGAGGTGCCCATTTATAGACATGCCCAGTTATACATGTAAGGTGAAAAGACAGGATAGGTGGGATTTGCTTTAAAATATTTTAGCAAAGGAAAAGGAAAGGCTATATAATGATGAAGCAAATAGGGAGAAACCTTCCTAACTATTTATTTAATCTACATGAGCTAATGTATGTTCATGGTTCTACTCATGGTGCTTTTGCGGTATTTGCGAATGTTTATAGCAAAAGCTCTCAGTGGCTTTAGTGAACACGATGAGGGGTGTGTGCAGGTGTGCCAGTGTGAGTCAGGGGAGGACAGAAGGGTAGGAAGTGGAGGGGGCAGGCAGTAAGTTAGGAAGGGGTGTAGGACACTGCCATGCCTGCTCTGTCATGTCCTACAGCAGGAAAAGCGGCTGCAAGTAACTGCTCACTGTTATTAGTTCTTACTTCAACTCTCTTTACTGCCTGAGAAGTCCAGGACTTGTACAGTTAAGAAGAAGCTATTCCCAGGAAACCCCAAGCTGAGGGCCCCTCTGAGCTCTCTGGATTGTGGGACACCAACCTCGTGGATGTGCTGGCAGAAGGCAGGCACCGTGGTGAGCTGGCTGATGAGGTTCAGGTAGGCTGCGCCCAGGGCATACAGGGCACAGCGGTGGTACACAGGCAAGTTCTCCTCATTGACCTGGGCCACGTCCTGTGGCAACACAGACAGGCCTCCAGTTTTCAATGATAAACTCACTGGTGCCTCCAACCCTCCACCCAACCTCTCCCGAATTTTATTTATTTAAGACCGAGTGTCACTCTGTCACTCTGGGTAGAGTGGCTCTGGCATCGTAACTCACAGCAAGCTCAAACTCTTGGGTTTAAGTGATCCTCTTGCCTCAGCCTCCCGAGTAGTTGGAACTATAGGCACCTGCCACCACATCCAGCTTAGTTTTTCTGTTTAGTAGAGATGGGGTCTCACTCTTGCTCAAGCTGGTCTGGAAATTGTGAGCTCAGGCAATCCACCTGCCTCAGGCTCCCAGACTGCTGGGATTACAAGCATGAGCCACTGCACCCAGCCTCCAGGTCTTCTTTAGCAATGGCTCTCTTGTCTCAACTAAGCCTTTCCCACCATTTGACCCATAACTTTCTGATCATCCTCATTCAAGCTGATGGGAATGGTCTCTGGAACAATCTCTGAGTTGGGAGGCTCTGAAATACTCACTGAGCATCAAGGCAATGAACTCAGTGCCGCACTCTGCAGTTCCAGCTTTCATGTCCTTTCCTGTTTAAACCCTCATCATTAATCCCGCTGCAGGGATCTGGCTCCTCCACTGTAGCTGATTCTGGAGAATGGGATGGCTCTCTAACCTGGGTTAGTATGTTACACTGAGCAGGCTGAGGGAGTCATGGAGGGATTGGGACACAGAGGAATCCCAATTCTAGCTCTTGATGGTAAAAAGAATTTTAAAAATTGTAGCGTCTAGGTCAGCCCTGCAGAATACAGAACCATCAAGCAGGCAGCCTCTCCATCACTGAGAAATCCTTGGGGTCTCGCTTAGACCCTGCAGGAGACTTGAAATACTAAGGGCACAGGAGTGTATCTGAATGCCTTTAGCTTGAGAATGGGCCAAAGCCATAGACAAACAGGACCATGGTTTGGAGTCTTTACAGAAGAAGGACCAACCAAGAGTGCGACACTCCTGGGCTCCAGGACAATCATCACGCAGCTGCCACTTGCTACTCTTAGCAGCACTTAACCCATATGGGTCCCTCTCCACCCCAAGCCTACCTGGACAGCCAGCACTAGGCGGATGAGGTCCACCACCACCTCCTCGTTGGCCAGCTCGATGCTGATGAGTGCCAGCAGGCCGTACAGGGCCTCGTAGTGCTTCTGCGTGTTTGTGTCCTCCTTGCAGCTAAGGTAGATGTGTCTGTAGAGCTGCTGGGAGTGCTGGGAGTGGGGGTGGGCAGGGGGAGGGTGTGAAGTGTAAGGAGGAGTGAGGAGAAGAGGGAGGAGGACCAATCTGAAGGGGCAGGTGACTGTGTGTACCTCACCCTGACTCCTACTTTCAGGGGTGATGCCTTTGGAGCAGACTCCCCTGGGAGAGGACACACATGAGTGCTTGTACAGGGAAGGTGCATGCCAATGAAACCAGCCACAAACGCTGCTGCCCAATGCCAGTTTTTGGAGCAGAGCACAGTCAATGGCCCTGGACTGGGTCATTGACCTGGGCCTGACCACCCAGAGGGACCAGCTGGCCAGCCTGACCACGCAGACCCTTGGAGGGCAGGGACAGTCTCTGTGGGGTAGTCAGGGTCAGAAGTGACTTGGGTTCTGGCCCATCTGGGGCCACTGTGTCCTGAGGTTGTGCTTGCTTACCTTCTTCATGAAGACGGTGTCCTGTCGGGAGCACTTGTCCACTTTCAGCTTCAGGACAGAGATATCACTGAGGGTGCTGGGAAGGGATGCAAAGGGCCTCCTTAGTCTTGTGTGGGGCCAGCCTGAGCTCATGTGATGCTACTGGGCTTCACCCCCAACCCTCTTAGTCAGTACTAAAGCCTCCCAGGGCTCCCCCGGCTCTGGTTCTTTGCCAATCTCTATTTTTTCCTGTGTTCTCCAGTGCCTGCCCATTTCCTGATTATTCTTTTCCTCCTCTTATTCCCCCCCAATCCTCTTGGTCTCTACTGATAGCTCCTTCCTTTCTTCCAGCTGAAACCTCCTTGCAGGGTCTGCCCTTACCTCCCAAATCTCTACCTCACCCCCAGGCACAAATGCCCTTTGCCCGCCCCCTGAGGTACTCCATGGTCAGTCATGATCAGCTCCTTGGCAGGGCTCACTGAATATGTGAATTGTCCCCCTACCTGGTGTGAGGCCACTGGCCAAGAAGACAGGCCCTGTTGGGAGTCCTCCCACCCCACATCAGCTGGAGGATCCATGACCCCCCATGGTCACCTGATGGTAGAGAACTTGTGGCGGTTGCCATGACGATCAATGAAACTGATGAGAATCTCTAGAACGAAGAGACGGATTTCTGCATCCTCCATGAGGGCAGTGGAGAGAAGGCGGTCGAGGAAGTTGCTGGGCAGCGCTGACATCATGTTGTTGCACTGGAAACCTGTGGATACCTGCAAGGGAGCCCAGGTCAGGGGTGCTTAGAACACTGTCCTTTTCAGGGGCAAGGGAGGAGATAGAGGAGCAGACAGCAGAAGTGGAACCTAAATCCATCCTCTCCCAGCAGCTCCCAATCCAGCCTCTTCAGCCTCCACCCAGGCCCTGGGTGCCACAGGCAACATTTTGAACCCTGTACCATCCACCTATCAATCCACTCAGCTCAGCTCAGTAGACTGTGAGTGGACAGGGGCAGGGACAGTAAGGTGTTAAAAGCAAGCAAGGGACAAGCACCAGGGAAGAGGAGCCAGTAAGCCTCTGAATGTAACGTTCCATCCTGTCCAGACACAACTGATGAACACCCACCATGAACACCATGTGTCATTGAGAGCATGACAGTCATGAAGAACTGGATGTGGAGGAACTTCCATCTGGGCTGAAGAAGCAGAACTCACACATGTGGCCACAACCAAAGAGCACACCCATATAGCATTTGGTCACATCTTGTCCAGCATGGCGAGATTGGGGGCCTTCTGATTAAAGCCACTCGGCATAAGTGGACATATCTATGTATGACATTGTCAAAGCATTCACAAGCAGCAGAGTCACTGTTAAGTTCACACTGCAAATAATGCCTGTGATGATTCAAAAGGTCACTGAGGATCTAGCACAGCCCAGAGGCATCAATAGTTCATCAGAGCAGGATGTATGCAAGGGAACCCTAAACTGTCACCTTAGTAAGACACTGGGTACAAATGAATGAGAGTAAACTCAGCAAAGAAATGGCAGGAAAAGGAGATAACTAGATGTGGGCAGTGTCAGAACAAAGGGGACTTATAAAAACACAGTGCCAGGACGGATGAGGGCTGGAGAGGAGGGAAAGGGGAGGCTTAAGTGGGTGTGATGAGGTCGGTACGGAGTGGCACGGCCACTACAGAGACAGACTAATGGAGTCTAGTATAGGAAAGGGGGCTGGGGACCTTCCAGTTTCAGTCTGTGAAGTTCAAAATCCAGATGTGCATCAATTGGAAGCTGAAACGGATTCTGAAATAAGAGGCAACACATGGAGAACAGCCTTGCCAGACAATTCTTCTTGTGATTGAGTTATGACAGACGAGGAGAAGAGACCGACTATGGTGTAGGCTGTGCGTGAGAAGACCTGGGCCCTCACTCAGACCAATAGCTCCAAGTCTTGAAGGAATCTATGTATTTTAACAAGTTGGTCATAGGAATGGTGTTTGAGAGCAAGGGATGTAGACTCCAGTGCTGACCACAGAGATGTAAGAAGAGGGTAAACAGGAGAAACGGGGACAAAGGGCCTGGGGAGGGTCCCTGGAGGGCAAAAGGAGCAGGACCAACAGATTCCATCTCAAAACAGGGGATGTTTGACAACGAAGCCATGTAGCACAAGGAACCTTTGGGAAAATTGGAAAGCGGTGCCCTGCCTGGTTTGGAGTGCGGACTGGATTTCAGCCCCAGCTCATCCTTCAGCCGCATATTTGTGCAGTATGCAGCCTGCACGACTGTGTGGGGGTGGCCTTTGCTTGATCCTTTGGGAAGAGCTGCATCCTGCAGAGGGAGAGCAGGAACAGGAGGCTCACCTGAAGGAGGGATTTCAGCAGCATAATCTGGGTCAGACGGTTCCTGTTCTCCCTGTAGGGCAGAGACACACACTCACCAGGACGCAGTGTGGGCACAGTTCCCACTCACCTGCCTGCTGTCCCTCTGACCAGTTTCTCCACGGGCTTACCTCCTGGGTTACGCGGGACAGTGACTTCCAGAAACGGAAGCAGACCAGGGAATTAATGACCTACCCCCGTGGGGGGGTAGTTATTGGTGGGGCAGCGTGGGAAATTGAGGTGGGATTCATCAGCTCCCCGAAAGGCTGCTGAGGGATTGGGTGGCAAAAGGAGAGGAGAGGGCAGAGCTGAGAGAGCAGGACGGCGGGACGCGGACGTGGAGAGGAGCCTGGGCAGGGCCGGACAGGAGCCTGGACAGGACTCACCCTGTCCTCCCCGCCTCCACCGGGTGGTGCAGGGAAGGCAGCGGGACCTTGCTCATGATGAAGAGGATCACCTCGGAGCGCTGGTAAGTGGGCAGCGTGCTGGCGAAGGAGCCTGCGGAAACGCGGGACAGGGTTGGCCCAGATGAGGCCAGCAGCCCCCAGGGTCGCCGCCTCCGCCTCCCAGCTGAACACACCGCGGCAGCAAGTGGCGGCTGCGGCTCTGCGAGTCAGTTCAGACCCAGAGACAGAAAGAAACCTGCAGGGACAGTCGGGGTGGGATTCTGCCTGTGCTGGAGGAGGCGGCTTTGGGTAACTCCCGAGGACTCTGCGGTCTCTGGTCCCTTCTCTTATTACTGCGGTCGTGGTTAAGGTCGCGGCTCCTTGACCCGAGCAGGGTAGGATGGAGAACGCTGGGTCCCAGGACAGCCCTAGTTCCCATTAGGTTTTCACCAGCCGCCCGGTGCGCGCCCGTCACGTCACCAAGGGCATCGGCTCCCTGGTTCCTGCCTTGCCCTCCAAGCCGAGCGGAGGCTCTGAGAGCTGAGCAGGTGGCTTCATAGTCCTCCAGGCCCAGGACGGGGTGGGGGGTGGGCATTTCTCCACGGCCTGCGGCCTTTCCCCATTAGCTCTTCCTCATTCCCGCCTCCCCCGCAATCCCCGGAGGGGTGGGGGCCTGAAGGGGAGCGGGGCTCAGGAGGAGATCGCCTTTGACGCCAAGGCCTGGCTGAGAACCCGGGCGAATGTTTTGTGTTCTCACCCAGGCCCTGCCCGGGCCAGTCCCTGCGCCCTGCGGACCGACCCTATTTCTCCAATGTCCAGGAACAGCATGGCAGGGTGTTTGACGACCCTGCGACCCCGGGACCACGCTCTCGTGTCCCCACGCCCCTCCCCTGACCGGGCTGCCGCTCCCCAGCTCGCCCCTCCCCCGGGGGCTCCCTCCCTCCTGCCCGCCCGCCTCTCCCCTACCCCGGGGTCCCTGTCGCGGCCGCCCGCGCGCCCCGCCGCGGTGCCCACCGATGGTCTTGATCACCGCCTCCTGGAACATGCGCTCCTCGTGCTCCTTGATGATCTTGGTGCCCAGGCTGATGGCCCCGTCGTAGCTCCCGGTCAGGGCGTAGTCGATGCTGAGCCGAAGCTGCCTTAGCAGCGTGTTGAACATCTCCAGCACCGTGGGCCCTGAGCGCAGCGGGCGCAGAACCCACGTCGGGGCTGGCACCGCTCTCTCATCCCCCCGGCCCCGGGCTGCGTTCCAAGGCAAGACCCGGCTCCATTCCAGGCAGGGGCTTCTTCTGCCCCCCAGTTTCCCCGCAGACTTCTCTTGAGGGGACCCTACCGTGCCAGAGCAACCCTCTGGCCCCGGGGTTCCGCGGCCCTCATCCCCTCGCCCAGGGCTCCTTACTCACCCACAGAGCCGGTGGCAGCGATGACTGAAGCTTCCGACAGCACCTCCACAATGCCAGCGCGCACGGTCGCGGCGCTGCGGCTGTTGGCGTCCAGGTGGCCCAGGAGCTGCTGGATAACCAGGTGGGAGTGCTGCGGCTGCGGGAGGGAGACGCGCTGCTGCCGGATCCGCAACCCCCACGCGGGACCCCAAGGCCACACCCAGCACACCTTCTGGAGTTCCCCCCAACCTTGGTCAAACAAAGAGCCAAATCCCAGTGAAGACCTGGGTTTCCACGTTTTTCCTGGGCCCTTTTATTTCAAATGGGTCAAAAGCCCTTCTTAAAATAGTGTCTTCCTTTTCATTTTTTCCCACCAGGGGCCAGATGGCTTAGTCCAGTTCTGCTCAAAGTGTGGCCTGCTGGTTGGGGCCAGTTCAAGATCTGTGCGACTCCAGTGTACACAGAGGTGATAATTACAGCAACCGAGAGTCAGTCACGCCACAGCAGCAGCCACAGGTCTGGTCTGTGGGCTCCTCATTTGCATGAGTTTTTAATGTAATTTTCTAGGAATGTGTCTTAATTGGATTTTATTAAAGTATTGGTGTGATGTACTGGAAGTAAAACTAAAGTGGCCCTTCTCCACAGCTAAGGTAACCAGCGCTGGTTTAGGCAAGGGACTGAGGAGTCACAGAGGACATCTGGCTTTATGCTTTAAAGTCCTGCTCCTAGAGCTGCTGTCCATGGGTGAAGAGCTGGATCAGGAGAGCTATAGTACCTGAATTGAGTACATGATGATTTTAAAGCAACGGATGGCGAACACCTTGGGCTCCCAGAGAGAATGGTTATCCAGATGGCTGTGAGGGGAGAGAAAATACGGAGGAAGACTGTGAAATGCCAAGTGATGGTTGGAAGGAAAGATTCTCTTGGAGGGAGAGTAATGCCTCCTGGGAACCCTCACACAGTAGCCAGGTGAGGAAGGGCTTACAGGTGCCACTGAGAAGAGAATCATGAAGGGCCCTGGCGCATCTCTAGCCAAGAAGAAGGGCCAAGGAACAGGGCTCTGCGGCATGACCTGGAACGAGGCGGGAAGCTTTTGCTCAGCTTTTGGTGCCCTCGTCCCAGCTCCTTTCTTCACTCTGCATTTGATCACTGTATGGTGGCTCTTGCTGTCATATTGCAGGGAGTACAGGCACACAGAAGGGACCTTCTTGGCCACAGCACCACAACTGCTGTATTCCACTCCCTCTCCCCAACCCAGCAAGGGGACACCAGGGACCTGCAACATTTCAAGGCTGAGGGCTGGGGTGAGGGCACTCACATGAGGACCGGCTTGATGGCGTTTTTGATGTTGCCAAAGGCAGCCCGGCCCAGCAGCTCCCGAAGGCACCTCTCAGCCAGCTCTGCCGGGTTCTCCTTTTCCTTCTCTGGTGCTTGGAGAGGTGAGGGAGACCGGCTGGGGAAACAGAGGCACATGGTAAAGGGCAAGTGCAAAGTTAGGAGCCAGACTGTGTGAAGGTAGAGTCTCACTTTGTCATCCTGGAGTTAGTGCCATGGTATCATAACTCACAACAACCTCAAACTCTTGGGCTCAAGTGATCCTCATGTCTCAGCTTCCCAAGTAGCTGGAACTACAGGTGCCCACCGCCACACTCGGCTATTTTTCGATTTTTAGTAGAGACAGGGCCTTGTTCAGAGTGGCCTCAAACTCCTGAGCTCAGGCAATTCACATGCCTGGGCCTCCCAGAGTGCTAGGATTACGGTTGTCAGCCATTGCGACTAGCCCAACCCTGAGTTTCTAGGCTTCATCCAGGCCAACGGTGACAGGCAGGCAGGAAGGTATTTGACATGGGCTGCATTAGGCAACAGAGGAGATGCTGAGGGATCAGAAAGGAAATGGGGCAAAGAAGTCTCCACTTCTTTGGGGGAAGAGATGGAAGGTTGGTGGAGAAGAGGAGGAAAGTTCCTAGAGAAGAGATAAAGGTCCCTTTCCGGAAATCCTTAAGGGTAGGCCTGACATGCCCCTATGGGAAGGACTCTCTGAGGCTCTGGGCCTGGTGAGTGTCCTGATGCTCCCAAAGCTTCAGAAGGAAAAGGAGTAGGGATATGAGAGAGGGAAAGGGGCAGGCAGAACAGGGAGAGAAAGCAGAAGGATGTGGGAGAAAGGAGAGAGAGGAAGGAGAGGCAGGGAAAAGGAAAGACATGATAGTTGACTTGGGCTTGACTCAGTGGTACCCAAGACACAAGGAGTAGGCCCAGATAGGGACAGAACCAGGAGCCCCAGGCTTGGGGCTTAGATGCCAGATACCACAGTGGGAGTCCATCAGTGAGCTGCTATTCCAGAAATAGCCACCAGAGAGCAAAAGCACCTGCTGGCCAGTCCTAGCAGCCTCCACTCCAGACTGACAGGGAGAAACCCAGTGTCAGAAACATCATCACGCACCCACCCCAATGTGGGACAGCAACATGAACCTTCCCTACTGTCCCATTTCACAGAGGGGAAAAGTGAGGGGCAGGGATAGGAATGAATCCCATGTGTAGGGGCTCCATGAGTAAAAGCCAATATCTGCAAGTCTTGCTGTGTGCCTGCTGGCTGCTCAAAATACATGTTTTTTAAGGGCCCAAAATAGCATCAGGAAGCGAGGGAGGAAGGAAGGTCCAGAGGGGAAGTCCTCAGTAATCGGAGCCAGGGAGAGATTCTAGAACCTCCTTGCCCCACTGCTTCAAGGGAGACAAAGGTAACCTGATTCTTGGCTTTTTGTGTTCTTACAAGTACCCACTTGTAAGGGAGCCTGGCACCAAGGCTGTCCCTTCTTTAATCGGGGCAGATGTTAGGGTACAGTGGGATGGCACAAGGCCAGACATAAGGCTCCTGGGGACCCAGCTCTGGACTCACCGCAGAACAAGCCACAAAGCATTATCTCTGTGCCCAAGCCACATGGCTCTCAAGCAGCCTGGGAAGACAACCTCAGAGGGCCCCGTTTTGGCCAGCTTACCTCTCTGCTTCCTCTACATGCTGCAGATTGAAAAGCAGTGACGGGACGATCTTGTCCATGTGCTGTGGGTCCCAGATATTGGCCTGCAATTCATCATTCACTGTCTTCCTCACCAC
This sequence comes from Loris lydekkerianus, assembly GCA_963574355.1. Classification (NCBI taxonomy): domain Eukaryota; kingdom Metazoa; phylum Chordata; class Mammalia; order Primates; family Lorisidae; genus Loris; species Loris lydekkerianus. The sequence goes on from CAUYPK010014381.1 coordinate 118,980, forward strand.
TCCTTGCAGACCTTTGATGCCCGACATTCGAATTCTGTAGGGAACAGGATGAAATGGGATTCTGAAGTCCTCAAGCCCTGAGAAGTCCAGCTTCTCTGGCAAAGAAAGGAACACAGTTTGGGGGTGGGGAATACAGTCATCCCTGGGAAGGCAAAATGGAGACACCTGTGACCTGAGGTCCTAGCCAGATGGCTTCTTGTGCTAGTGGACATGAGGCCATTTCTTCTGGGTGGTCTCGGAGACTCCCAGGCTGCCCTTGCTCTGGTACCACCCAGGGTGCTGACCACTCCAGCTCTCCCCCTTTAGCATTTAGCTGGGTGTGTGCCAGCTTAGGCGAAAGATATAAGAGCTCAAAGCACTGCCAAGGACTGAAGAGGCAGAATCCAGGGCTCTGAGGAACTTATGGGGTAGAGGACAGTGGATCAGGCCGGAAAAGTCCAAAGCTGAAGGCTTTCAGGTACAGCGGGGTTCCCACTAGGGCTAAGCTGGCTGAGAAGCCAGAGGGGAAACTAAGTAGCAGCACCAGGGGGCCCGTTTTGCACACCCCCAGTCCCCACTGTGCAAACCCAAGGTCACAGTAAAGAGGAGGGTCCCCTCTTTACTGGCCATTAATAAAGGCCAATGGTTCAGCCTGAAGTTCTTTTCTTTTTCTTTTTATGTCAAACTTTTTTTCCTGATTTTAAAATAATACATGCTAATTATAAAGAAGTATAGAGAAGAGGAGATTTGGGTGATACCATCATTATTGGGCATTTTGGTGTCTTTTCTTTCTTCTATACATAATATATAATAGAACTAAGAACCTATTGCATATTTCATTTGTATTGAGCCTTTTTTTTTTTTTTTTAAGGGATAGGATCTCAGTCTGTTACCCAGGCTGCAGCGCAGTGGGGCAATCATAGCTCACTGCAGCCTCCAACTCATAGGCTCAAGTGATCCTCCTGCTTCAGCCTCCCCAAGTAGCTACGACTACTGGCACATGTCACCACATAGGGATAATATTTTTGTATGTTTTTTAGAAATACAAAACAAATTAGCCCAGTGTGGTGGCATTTTTGGAGTCTCACTGTGTTGCCCAGGCTGGTCTTGAACTCCTAGCCTCAAGCAATCCTACCTCCCCCTTTCTAAGCGCTGTAACTATAGGCATGAGCCACCTTACCCAGCCATATATTCGCTTTTTGTCACATAACATTCAGTTATAAGCATTTTCCTATATCATTAATTCTTCAAAACATGTTGAATGAGTACATGATATACTGTTGAGAACTTTCTAAACTAGTGCCCCATTGGTCATTTAAGTTATTTCCAGATTTTATGCTATTAAAATAATGCTCTTATGGGTATCATTCTATAAAATATTTCACTATGTTTCAAGTCATTGCCATGAGTGGAATCAATGAATCACAAGGTAAGAAATGAAAGATAGGCTCCCAATATTACCAAATTGCTAGCCCCTCTCCCGCCCCTGTGCGGGCTGCCAGGGAAGGCCATTCTCCCTGCGCCGCACCAGCATTGAGGATCTCACTCGAAACATCTGTTCTAATTTTACGGCTCGGAAAAATCCACACATCTTGTAGCTATTTCAGTTTGCCTCCTTTTGATGGTTGTTGGAGCAGCACTTTTTTCTTTTTTTTTTTTTTTTTTTTTTTTAAATTTTTATTTTTTATTGTGAGAGAAGGGGCAGGGAAAGAAGGCGGGGGAAGAGGTGCGTGACAGGGTCGGGCCAGTGGCATGGTACCACATTGGCTGTATCTAGGTAGAGGCAGTTTCAGGCCGGGCCTTGCTGAGTTGTTGCTACGCGGAAGTAGCTCGATGGAGCAGAACTTTTTTCTAAATGTTTAGTTGACAGTTGTATTTTCAGTGTTAGTTTTAAGTCGGGCTATGAGGTTATGACCCTGGGCCTTACTGAGTGACCGTCACTGAGGGGTGGCAGTTTAGCAGCACCAGAGGATCCTTTGGGACTCCCTGGGGAAACTCTTGGCCACTCTGACCCTGACTCCCACTCAAGATCCTGAGTCAGAGGCTGAACGGGCTTGAGAATAGACTGGCTCTTACTGGTCTTGCCTCTGGGCTAGACCCCCCCTGCCCCATGCATAACTGAAACAAACTCCAAATGTGCTGGGCTTGTGTGTCCCACCCAGGAGGGCCTGGCTGGCAAGATCCAGCCTTGGTTGGAGGAAAAACTTCTGCCCAGGGGCAGCGCCTATGGCTCAAAGGAGTAGGGCGCTGGTCCCGTATGCTGGAGGTGGTGGGTTCAAACCCAGCCCCGGCCAAAAACTGCAAAAAAACAAAAAACAAAACAAATGAAAAAAAAAAAAAATTCTGCCCAGGGTTTCCTTGTGTGTGAATGTGAATTAATTTTCCTTCTTTTTCTAACAACCTTGCACTCCTTCAGTCTCCCCAGAGTCCTTCCTAGATCCGTGCACATTTCATTCCAGGACACTCAGGGCTGGCTGACCCTTTCACAGTGAGTTCAGAACCTGGAGAGCAGGAGACTCCTCCAAGTTCCTCTTCTCAGTGATGCTCAGCAGAGCCCTACCCAGGAACAGGGGTTGCAAAGTCTCTGAACCCAAGTGGAGCTCAGAGAGTACTGATCTGCCAGGCCTGATGGTTCCCACAATTCACGCATCTCACACACACACACACACACACACACACACACACACACACAGTCCACTGTGGGGATCCAAGGGCAGCCAAAAGCATTCAGAGGCCCCCTCCAGGCTCCTAGGGCAAAGTGCTACTGTGGGCACAGAAGCCCAGCCGTCTGCTACTGCTCTGGACTGTGGGCAGACTGAATGAACAACAGGGAGTGATCCAGGGAACAGCTGGGAGGGCGGTGACGGAGGGGAGAAGCAGAAGGAGCAGGAATAAGGAAGGCTGACCCCAGCCAGTCCCTCCCCTCTCACCCGCGGGCTTTCCTTCATGAGTGATGAGTGCTGATCTGTGGGTGTAATGGTGGTGCCAGGGCCAGGTGTTCAGTAACCTCAGCTGCTACTGGGATGCAGTGCTGACCATGCCACATGATGATGGGACACAGCGCTGACCACGTCACATGCTGAGCAGCGATTGTGTGTGTGCATGTGTAGTGTCACAGGAGTGACCCTGCAGCTCTGCCTCTGGACAGTGAGGTCCAGCCTGAGTGGGCAGCACTCGTTACGACCACGCCAGCTCCTCCTCTAACACCTGCTCCTGGTTGGGTCCCAACTGCTCCGGTCCCTTCTGCTCCCCCTCCTCATGGCCTTTTTGGGAAGCCAACCCTGGGCAAGGAACTTCTTCCACCTGGACTCCCTGCTGGCCTTGTCAGAGCCATTAACCCAGCACAGCTGCAGAGGACTGGGGAGGCCCAGAAGCTGCCATCCAGCCGCACTGGGCTTCCCACCCGTAGCCCGTCCACTGCCTTGGGAGGAACCAGCAGCCCAGGGAATGGAGGATTCATGTCCTGTTGCTCCAGACCAGACCACTGGCTATCATGAGGGACACCCCGGTTCCTCAACCCCACTGTTCTGCATAACATGGCACTTGGGGCACCTCTGAGGTGATGAAGGAAGGAGCTCAGTTCCAGCAGCAACCAATGGAGACAGTTCCCTGTCACCTCCACCTTGCTCAGTTCCAGCAGCAACTAATGGAGACAGTCCCCTGTCACCTCCGCCCTCTCCCACCTCCTGCGGCTTTGCTGGGCTGGGACAGCTTTTCTTTCTTTAATCATAGTCTCTAGTTTCATAGACTCTTCCGGAGGTGAGGATACTCTCTGAAGGCAGACACCTGCTTCTGACTCTTTGACACCTTACATAATAGTTCCAAGGACAAGGCTCGACACCAAGCACCTATTTCCCGCTTCCTCCCATCCCGACTGACTCATCCATCTGACTCTGCACACTGCTCCATTCTTTGTGTCAGTACGTTTTCATCTTAATTTCTGTGTGGTTTTGAGAGGTCTTATAATACTTTTACGTCTGTGAGTATGTTTCTATTTTTTTCAGTACTTGATTGCATTCAAATGAGTATGTTTCTGCAGGTTAAGTGTTTTTATAAATTTGTGTATGTGTAAGTAAAAGTGTATTCTCTAATTCACAATGTTTATCTGAAAGCATCCATTCATTCTGTCATTCATCTGGCCAATATTTCTCAAGTGCCCGCTGCTCTCTGTACACTGTTTTGGCACTTGGGATGCATCAGGGAACAAAACAATGACCTGCATTGTTGGATACAGGTATGTTCCCATGGGCAGACACAGACAATAAGAAGCATAGTAAGTAAATGATGAAACATGTTCAAAACGGATGAGTACTACAGAAAAAGCCAGAGCAGGGTAAGGAGAAGGGAGTGGGTGTGTGGGGGTGTACAGGGGCAGCTTTGCTGATAAGGGGACAATTGAGCCAAAGCTCCACAGAGGTGAAGCATTCCAGGCAGGACACAGACTGTGCAAAGGCCCTGGGGTAGGAACGCCCTGGTGTGCTTGAGGAACAGTAAAGAGGCCAGCATGGTCTGGGTGGGTGGGGAATGAGCCAGTGGGAGAACAGAGGGAATGAAGTGAGGAAGGCAGCCAGATCAACCAGAGCCAGGACTTCGGCTCTTTATTGGTGGGTATAGGTTTTGATGGATTATGGTATTTCTAGAGTATCAATGCATCTCATTCTGAGCAAAAGTGTGTGTGGACGGTGTGTGCATGTGTGTGTTTCGTCACTGCTATCAAGGTGAGCTCACAGCCCATTATCTTACATTTAGCCCTGTGTTCTGGCCCAAGCAGTTTTTGCTTTAGAAACGACACGTGCGGACTCCAGAGCTGTCCCTTCCCCCACCACATCCAGCCGGCACCACATCCAAACGGTGCTCTTCCTATCCAGCAACATCAGAGCAGCAGTAAATGCCATGAAATCCAGCAGTGCCTCTGGCGCCAGCCGAGCAGGCCACCCTGGCTGCCCCCTACTCACTTAGTCTTGATTTCCAAATCATCGTGGCTCGAGTGGCACATTTCACTGAATCGGGACACAAAGAAGTCATAACTCCGATGATAGGACGGGGTGTCCTCCTCGATGTTGGCAAACTTCACAAACTATCAGGAAGGGAGGGAGAAACACATGAGCAGTGACCTGAGTCCTCACTTCTGAGCATCCCCAGATCCCCAGCTGTGGTAAAGCCACAGGGACCAGGCATCTCGGACAGGCGCTGGGCCGCCTCCTGGAGCACGTTCAGGAGATGTGAGTTCCCAGTCCTGCTTACCTCTCCTGTCCACTACATGAGACTGGAAACCGTGGCCCTTCTCAGGCCTTCCCTGCTGGGGACAGCAGAGGACAGTAGAGGAGGGAACACGAAGGGGCTCAGGTGAGTGCCTGCTCTCATCCCTCTATCCAGAGCTATGCAAACGTGGGGCTAAAGGGGTGCGGGAATAATCCTAACCCTGAGGGACTGCCACTGTCAAAGCATGTGGCACCACCCTTGAACAAATCTGGGACCCAAGACCACATTTGACATGTAATTTAAGGACATAATTACATTTTATTGTTAAAAATGTGGGTGAATTTTTAAAGTTTGCTATTTGAGTTCAGTAAGTCTTGATCAGCCTTCTCGGCTGCTGGGTTCCTTCTGCGCCACTGTGCTGCACCCCTGCAATTCTAAATAAGGACTTCAACTGAGTCCTGCAGGGAAGTGAGAATCACATAATAAATGCAGTCAAATTACCAAAAGTTTTATATAATTCCTGTAAGTTATTTCATTCGACGCTATAAATTTAGTACCCCAAACAACTCTAAAAAGATTAGATGTATAATAAAATCTATGCTCTGTTATTCTTCCTTGTGTTTTTTACAAACATTTGCTGGAAACACTATCCTTCCTAAAAGTCTCTAGTTAGTGTACTCTGATAATATTCAATGTTAGCTGTCAATCTATGTTTCTATCGAATTACTTCAAAGTTGTTAGTCACTTTTTTTTTGGATGAACATTAGCAGCTTCCACACATGCAATTAATTCTTATAGTGTTTTGTTCTCCAATTAATACATATATGGTTATTTTCTGCTGACTAATATGTAGCACTGAAACATACAAAGTAGATAGGGAAATTGGCCCTTCTAAGTGCTATCTAAAATGTGCGCATAGATTTGGGAATGAATTCTCTGACATTGGCAATAACCCAGAATGGTGGTGTGGTGATACGGTAGAGACATGGTGGGGACCCCAGGGACTATGTGAATGAACACTGGGGAGTTCCAGAAACACAGCTAAAGAAGGCCTGGCCTTCTTCAGCCCCCAAGGCCAGAACACAGATGTGGGCTGACACAGAGACTGAACCTAGGTTTGGTGAAGCTAAATCTGGGTGCATCGCTGGTGCTCATAACCCCCCACAGAAAGTTCCCAGGCCACACTCATCACTGGCAGAGGCTGGCCTGTCAAGATGTCGGTCCGTTGAAAGGAATGGCTATAGCACATTCTAACTGTGGGGCTATCTCTTAACTGGCAGTGTGAGTGTGACCTTTGGCGGGGGGGACATTTAACTTCTTTTTATGTTTTGTCTTTTCTCCGTGTAAAATAAGCAACCCAGTTGTCACTAAGGATATTTTAAGGTTTATTTATTTATTTATTTTAGAGACAGTGTCTCACCTTGTCACCCTGGGTAGAGTGCTGTAGCGTCATAGCTCACAGCAGCCTTCAACTCCTGGGCTTAGGCAATTCTCTTGCCTCAGCCTCCCGAGTAGCTGGGACTACAGGCGCCTGCCACAAGGCACAGCTATTTTTTGTTGCAGTTTGGCTGGGGCGGGGTTCGAACCCGCCACCTTTGGTATATGGGTCTAGCGCCCTACCCACTGAGCCACAGGCACCACCCATTTTAAGGTTTTTAAAATTTATACTGTATTTACTCCAAATCCGATGAGATGGATTAAAATAAGACTGTGTATGAGTGTGTGCATTTTAGAATAATTAAAACTGAAAAAAAAAAAAAAAGAGAGAGAGAGAGACAGAGAGAGAGACCAGTAAGAAAGAAGGAGAAACCGTCAAATACTTTGTCCTGAACATGTAGGGACTGCGTAGACTCACGTGTCCATCAGGAGAAAGAGTGAGCAAACGTTAAGTTCTCACTTAAAGTTCCCACTGGTTCAGGACTTTGTGGGCAAACAGGTAAAACCTTTAGAGGTTTTAGAAGCCCAGATAATGGCAGGTGCTCCCCTAAGCACTTTGCATACCTTATCTATTTTAAAACAACTCTAAAGTGAAAATTATTATTTTAATTGTACAAAGAGACTGAGACCCACAGAAGCAAAGTGACTGGCCAGGGCCCTGCGGGAGGCTGCTGGCTTCTCCTGCAGACCTCTGGCCTGGAAACCTTGGGGTTGTGTTTTCAGCTTTACTAAGGCATAACTAACAAATAAAAAGCGTGCACGTTTATATACTTCATGTGTACAGTGTGACGTTTCGGTTATACACTGTGAAGTAATCCGCACAATTAGGCTAATTAACATACCCCTCACACGGTTACTATCCCCAGCTTTTTGTGGGGAGAACATTTAAAATAGCCAAGATATGGAATAAATCTAAATGTCTGATGACACGTGGGTCAAGAAACACACACACTCTCTCACAGAAGATTAGTCTTTAACAAGAAGGAAATCCTGCCCTTTTGACAGCCAAGTGGATGAACTTGAAAGACATATGTTAAGTGACATGAATCAGACACAGACAAACACTGCCTGACCTCACTTGTGTGTGGAGTCTAAAATACGCAAACTCAGAAGCAGAGAGAAGTGTGGTTGCCAGGGACCGAGGGAAGGGAAAAGACAGGTGGTGATCAAAGGTACACGGGTCTCTGAGTTTTTATCCAGCCTTCTGCTTCCTCTAGTCTAAGGCCAAACGACCCCCGACAGTTGCTTGAAGTGGGGGTGAGGAGTGGGATATTATTAGGGAAGAACACGAGGAGGATGCAGAAGTGTCCAGTGGGGACCTTAGTTTTATTTTATTAACGGGGGCAGGTGGGACAGGGCAGCGGGGCTGCAGGACTGAGGATTCTAGTTTTCTTTTCTTTTCTTTTTCTTTAATTAAATCATAGCTGTGTACATTAATGCAGTCATGGGGCACCATACACTGGTTTTATAGACCGTTTGACACATTTTCATCACACTGGTTAACATAGCCTTCCTGGCATTTTCTTAGTTATTGTGTTAAGACATTTATATTCTACATTTACTAAGTTTCACATGTACCTTTGTAAGATGCACCGCAGGTATAATCCCACCAATCACCCTCTCTCTGCCCATCGCTCCCCCCTCCCTCCCCTCCCTCGCCCTCTTCCCCATATTCTTAGATTATAACTGGGTTATAGCCTTCATGTGAAAGCCATAAATTAGTTTCATAGTAGGGCTGAGTACATTGGATACTTTTTCTTCCATTCTTGAGATATTTTACTAAGAAGAATATGTTCCAGCTCTATCCACGTAAACATGTAAGAGGTAAAGTCTCCATTTTTCTTTAAGGCTGCATACTACTCCATGGTGTACATATACCACAATTTATTAATCCATTCGTGGCACCTGGGCTTTTTCCATGACTTAGCAAGTATGACTTGGGCTGCAATAAACATTCTGGTACAAATATCTTTGTTAGAATGTGATTTTTGGTCTTCTGGGTATATACCTAGTAGAGGAATTACAGGATTGAATGGCAGATCTATTTTTAGATCTCTAAGTGTTCTCCAAACATCTTTCCAAAAGGGATGTATTAATTTGCATTCCCACCAGCAATGTAAAAGTGTTCCCTTTTCTCCACATTCATGGCAACATCTCTGGTCTTGGGATTTTGTGATATGGGCTAATCTTACTGGAGTTAGATTATATCTCAAAGTAGTTTTGATTTGCATTTCTCTGATGATTAAAGATGATGAGCATTTTTTCATATGTCTGTAGACCGTGCGCCTGTCTTCTTCAGAGAAGTTTCTCTTCAAGTCCCTTGCCCAGCCTGTGATGGGATCCCTTGTTCTTTTCTTGCTTATACATTTGAGTTCTCTGTGGATTCTGGTTATTAAACCTTTGGCGGAGACATAACCTGCAAATATCTTCTCCCATTCTGCAGGCTGTCTGCTTGCTTTACTTATTGTGTTCTTGACTGTGCAGAAGCTTTTAGTTTGATCAGGTCCTAGTAGTGTGTTTTTGAAGCTGCTTCAATGGCCCGGGGGGTCCTCCTCATAAAATATTTGCCCAGACCGATTTCTTCAAGGGTTTTTCCCTGCACTCTCTTCTAGTATTTTTATAGTTTCCTGTCTTAAGTTCATGAACTTAAGTTCATTATCTTAGTTAATGGTGAAAGGTGTGGGTCCAGTTTCAGTCTTCTACAGGTTGCCAGCCAGTTCACCCAGCACCATTTGTTAAATAGGGAATCTTTTCCCATTGAATGTTTTTAATTGGCTTGTCAAACATCAAATAACAGTAAGTAGCTGGATCCATCTCTTGGTTCTCTATTCTGTTCCAGATATCTACTTTTCTGTTTTTGTGCTAGTATCATGCTCTTTTGATCACTATCGATTTATAGTATAGTCTGAGGTCTGGTACCGTGATTCCTCCTGCTTTGTTTTTATTTCTGAGTAATGTCTTGGCTATTCGAGTTTTTTCCTGATTCCATATAAAACGAAGTATTATTTTTTCAAGCTCTTTAAAGTATGATAGTGGAACTTTAATAGGGATTGCATTAAAATTGTATATTGCTTTGGGTAGTATGGACATTTTAACAATGTTGATTCTTCCCAGCCATGAGCA